>JAMPIV010004633.1:0-57500 GCA_024509875.1 Oreohelix idahoensis
GTAACTGTTACTAGATATAGTAATGTCTTGTTAATATTGAATACAGATTTTAACTTACTGTGTTTTACATCTAACTGTTACTAGATATGGTAACGTCTTGTTAATATTGAATACAGCTATTACCTTACTATGTTTTATATGTAACTGTTACTAGATATAGTAACGTCTTGTTGGTAGCTGTTACTAGATATAGTAACGTCTTGTTGATATTGAATACTGTCACGTAGGGTTTATATTCATTTAATTTCCTACATCTTCTTCCTATTCTTTCACCCGAATTCTCTCTTTTATTATCTCTGTATTTCCTTTTTCCTGTATATTTTTTCATCCATTCGTTTTGCGAATATTATTTTCATATAATTCGCAAACTTTACCTGTTTTCCTTTCTCTAAAACTGAGAATCGCACCTGGGTGGTATTGCGTACATGTCAGTCGCGCTGGTCGGACGATAGGCGTGAATTTACAGCATTCGCTAGACATTCGTCTGAGGGTCTCTGGCCTGGGGCGTGAAAATTCACCCGAGGGACATGGAAAGTAGACAGAGAGTCTGCATTTCAGTAAACGCATGAGGTTTTTCGTCAGGAAAAACCCGGCTTAGCGTGAAAATCCACTCCGCACTGCAGTCGGTGGTCTGAGATTTGCAACTCATGCAAGCCCTCGGCCACTGATGGCTGTTACGTCACGCGATAAGCGGACGAAGGTGTTATACGGACAGGGGAGACTATTTCGCTTGGCGAAATAAGATTAGGATCCTGTGTCCGATTTTAAAGATATTGGCCAAGTTTGAAACTTTAATTTCATTCTCGCTCATAGACTCACAGTAGATAGGTTGCTCGTAAACAGAATAGCTGTTAGCGAAGTATCTCAGTTTGTTTCGGCAATTTGTCGAACTTCTAGACTTCCAGAAATACTTTCAGCATTTTATTCTTAAGTTGTGCGACTACCTGTAATTCTGTGGTTGAGGTAATTAATATGATAGATATATAGATTTTGTGAGTGTTAAAGTGTTAAATCGCTTAATTCATTTTAATCTATTTCTTTAGCGCAGAAGAGAAATAAAGTGGTAGGCTATTATATTTTCTAGGGAAGCATTCAGTGGAAAGCAGAATAAAATTAAAATTTCTAGCTTATAACGGCAATTGTAACTATTTATGAATTTAATTTAACCGATAATACTCAGTCGAGTGTATTTTTCTAAACTAACGTATAAACTCTAGAATCGAGCCTCATGAATGGTGACGGAATACGCACGTGTTCCTAATTCATGAGGATTGCTGATTTTTAAATATAACTTACGTCACGGGAAGTTTAAATGATAAGCAAAGCTCTCTGCTTGCAAGTTTAAATGTAAGTTATAACCAGTACAGATTCTGTTTATTATATTATATGTGTTATTTTTCCTCCACACAGTGAAAGTTTTGGGGTGACCCTAACTTTACCAGCACCTAGTAGTAGTTTCCATACTTGTGAAGAAATAGACAGTCCTTATTTTGAACCACGTGGGTTTCTTAAGTACCACTGGTCTAAACAGTGCATATGCAACCCGAGTTAGCCAGAAATACTATATCCCAATAACGGGTTTTTCAAAGACTGTAATAATAAATACTGGACCTTGGAGCCAGATCTCAATTTCTTCTAGAAACTCTACGTAATTTTTTCTGCCTGGTGGCGCGAAATACTTCAAGTATTAACTAACATTTCCCGACTATATATATATATATATTTTTGTGGACAAATCTGTGGTGTGACTAAAGTGAATCCTATACTGAGGGAAGGCACCGACCTGACATTCATCATTTTTAGAAACCTACGCTATTGACACTGTGCTCTGCTAACTCCCGCGCCTGGAATAATTGTTAGGTCACTTAATCAGACATTTGAACAAATCTGCACACCCAAGTAGTCGTTCCCGGAGACTCCGAGTTAAATACGTCTTTTGGAACTGGGGACTTCTTGGCAGAAGACTGCATTTTTTTGAGTCTGTGTGAAAATCTAAAATCAGTGTGTTCCAAGAGGCAGCGAGCAAAGTCGTGAGTACCTGTATGAGAGGCCATGGCGGAATGAATGAGTGTACGCTGGTTTGAGTGATATTTTCACTATTATATCTTTGACACCCTGTTGCTGTCCTAATTTTTTTTTCAATCTGCATAATTTGTTGCTAAGGCTAGAGTTCTTGTGTTTTTGTCTTAGGTTAAATCAGATTTTTTTCAAACTCTGTGCATATAATTACGAGATAAAACATAGAAAACTCTTAGACTCAAACCCTATGTATCTGTGACTCGGGCGCCATCATCTGTTCTCTTAACGGGGCTGGGCTAAACCTAGAGTTAACACTATAAGGGGGCTATCATCCTTGCAACATTTCCTTGAATTTTTATGACTATGTGTATATGTATTCTCCTTGATGTACTTTCTTTGATGTTGTGAGCCGATTTTTTCCTGATATTAAAATCGCTCTTGAACTTAATAATAGTGTTTGGTCAGCTCGTTCTAGATAATATATATATCATTGTTATAGTTTTCCCACGTCTGTGTGTTTACCTGTCGTCACGTGTATGTGCGTGCCTGTGAGTGATAGAAAGATACGTAATATGTATATTGGTGTAGTCTGTCTGACGCTGTAACAACTGTTGTAGAAGATAGGTGAGAGAGAGAAGAATTCTTTTCGCTTTCAGAGACAGACACTATATCAAAATCTATCATCTCACGTGTGTGGAAATTCTATTACCTTTCACTAACTCTCACTGAGTCTATCACCTATTCAAACCTATTCAGAAAGGACCAAACCTAGTCTTAATTCTCCTATCGAAAAATCTACGACAAATGGGTTCTCGTCCGACGGATTTTTGAACTTTGAATAGGAAGACGAGTACGACAAATGGGTTCTCGTCCGACGGATTTTTGAACTTTGAATAGGAAGACGAGTACGACAAATGTGGACTCGTCTATCTGGACTTTGAACTTAAAGATTCTATATTCTGATATAGAGTAAGAGTGTGATGTCTTGTGACTGTGTATCTTTTAAAAATAATTACCCCCTAGACTAGCGATCTGTTTACGGGCGTGCTGACCACACAAACTAATAAGTTTTTTTTCCACAGCATCTTTGAATAATATACATTTTGGTTACAGGTTGATTTTGTCGGGATATATGTTAACTGCTGATTGTAATACTAAATACTGGTAAAGTGGTGAGTGTATAACATTCACTGGGTACTGAGGCAGAACGGCGTTTGAACTAAGTTAAGGAGTGTGTTTCGGACTTTTTGTCCAGATTAATTCCCTCCCTTACCCGATCTGACTTCAGGGGCGAACTTATAGTGGATTTTTAAAAATTAAGGGATTATTTTTCTCTTTAATTTTTGCAATATTCTTTTGCTTTTCCACTGTAGCAACTTATTTTTCAGAAGTAATCTTAACTACCATTTAGTTGGCGTAGTCGTGTTTTGCATTAAATGCTTTATTGCCGATAATAGCAGCGATAGTTATATTTTACTTTGGAGGAGGTATCCCAGGGTTAAGGATATCATCTTTTGAATTTTTGGTACTTTTTTTCTCGTAAGTGGTAGGAGTCAGTGTATCCTTTTTCCTATTTTCTTTCTCCACTAGTCTCAGTCACTGACATAATATGACCGAGAGGGCAAAACTTAGACAACTCCTCAGGGACGAAGCGAGAGAGGAGGGACTGGAAGGAGAGGAAGC
This sequence comes from Oreohelix idahoensis, assembly GCA_024509875.1. Classification (NCBI taxonomy): domain Eukaryota; kingdom Metazoa; phylum Mollusca; class Gastropoda; order Stylommatophora; family Oreohelicidae; genus Oreohelix; species Oreohelix idahoensis. Next base: position 3,703 of record JAMPIV010004633.1, read on the forward strand.
GAAAGCTTTTGTCAGGGACGAACTTGAGAGATATGATGCGGAGAGGAAAGCAGAAGAAGCTTGGAGGAAAGAAGCAGAAGGCCGGCTATTACAGCAGAAGAAGATTGAGGAGGAAATGGAAATTCGCAGGATGCAGCATGACGAAAGAGAGAAAGAGAAGGAGAGACAGCATGAGGAAAAAGAGAAGGAGAGACAGCATGAGGAAAGAGAGAAGGAGAGACAACATGAGTTGGCTCTTAAAGCTCTAGAACTTCAAAGTCGTGGCGCTGCCTCTACCTCCACCAATGGAGAGTCTTCTCCTCATTCTTCCTTAACTGATCCTTCTAACAGTCAATCTCTTCACCTCACTGCTATGTCTTTTCCGCTAGAATCTTTCCCTTGTCCAAATGAGAAGATTGACACTTGGCTAGAAAAATTTGAGAAAATTGCAACTCTGTACGGTTTAGAGAGGTCGCGTTGGAACATGAAGCTTTCCCAGGCTTTGAAAAGTTCTGCGTATGATGTTTACGCCAAACTGGAAAGCAGCCAACAAGACAACTATGATCTGTTGAAGAAAGCGTTATTGGAGCGCTTTGAAATGAACGCTCGAAAATTTTTGCAACTGTTTCGCAACAGCCGGAAAGAGAATTCTGAAACTTTTCAGCAGTTCTCGTCTCGTTTGAAGGGTTATCTGACAAAGTGCCTAGAGCTCTCACAGCTCCCCTCTACCTATGAAGGTCTTGAGGAATTTGTTTTAACAGAACAAGTAAAGAACACATTGTCTGCTGATACCCGGAGATTTCTCGCTGAGCAGGGGGCAGAAAAACTTGAAGACATTTTGGAAAAGTCTGAGCGTTATCACAATGCGCTGGCTGAACTACCGGCCACAAAGCGGAAACCGACAGAGGAGCATTTTCGAAAACATAACCTAGAGCAATCTTCTCAGGCTTCTAACCAAAACAACCACAGAGAAACTGGACCTCAAAACCCCCCTCCTGAAAAATCCAAGTTCTACAAGAACAAGTACCCCAACCACCCCAAACAGTCTGATCAACCCGACCGCCCTACATGGCAGCGTAGCCAGAAAGGACAAGGTGGCAAAGGGAGAACCCCTGAGCACGGGACATATGATCAGACCGAGCACACCGAGCCTAAACGCATCGGATGCTTATTGACAGTCTCGCAAGGCGGAATTATTGACAGTGATTCCCAACCTGTTGGGGATACACCCTCAACGCGAGGTATTGTTATTTTGAACGGTTCTCAAACTTCTTGCTTATTTGACACGGGGCTTTCTTACGATTGCATTGTTGCCAGAAACCTGGTTAAACCCGGTCAAGAGACAGGAGAGACCGTCAAACTTTGTGGAGTTCCTAAGAGTGATGCACCTACAGCGCTTCCCATCGCATTGGTGGAGATACACTCTGACTTTGTCAGAGGTGTGATCAAAGCAGCTGTTATGGATGATCCCATCTACCCAGTCATACTTGGCGGGAGATACGTGTGTATTGGGAAACCGGAAGAGCCGATTGTGGCAGCGGTAACTACAAGAGGGCAAACCAAGAAGGAACGGGAGCCTGCGCCAAATTTGTTACCTATGGAACTTAAAGAAGCGCAATACAAGGACCCTACCTTGGCACCCTGCTTTAGGAATCTGCCCATGGCGAAGGAACCAAAACAGCATGGGGACATTTTTTCTGAGGATGGCGTACTTTATCGGAGAACGGGCAAGCCTGACCAAGGTTACAACCAGCTCCTAGTACCGAAACAGTACAGAAGCCAAATCCTAGAAATGGGGCACTCTCTTCCCTTTAGCGGACATATGGGACAGAACGCCACAAACCAACGTATAACCACTCATTATTGGTGGCCAGGAGTAAATACTGATATTATCAGATATGTCAAATCCTGTGCCCAGTGCCAACGTGTGCCACCCAAGCAACGGGCACCCCCAGTCCACATGGGTGAAATGCCAATAATGGGAACACCATTCGAACGGGTTGTGATCGACATTTTAGGGCCTTTCGAAAGGACTAAAAGAAGGAACAGGTTCATCCTGACCTTAGTCGATACATGCACTTTATGGGCAGAAGCTATCCCGCTAACATGCGCAGATGCTAAGCATGTCGCAGAAGCCCTCGTGCAGATTTTCACTCGGTTGGGATTCCCTCAGCAAGTGTTGACGGATAATGGATCTCCATACCGAAACCTGTTGATGGATGAGATCGTTAAGATCTTGAGGACCCAACACATCCACATTAAGCCTTATACCCCGGCCGGAAATGGGCTCGTGGAACGTGCTAATGGAAACCTCACCATGATGCTAAGTAAGCTGGCACAAGTGAAACCTGAAGATTGGGATCTCTGTATTCCTGCAGCATTATTTGGCTACAGAGAATCTCCTCATACTTCCACAGGATTTCCGCCAGCTACACTCTTATTCGGCAGACCCATTAAGGGCCCGCTTGAAGCCTTACTTCAGTCTCTGACAGACGAGAAGGCGGATGAGACAGTTGTCTCAGCCAGTAAATATGTGTCGGTTTTAAAGGAACGGTTGAAACTAGGGTGGGACCTAGCAACGACTAACTTTAAGCGAGCACGCACCAAGCACGCTAACCGATACAGGAAAGTCGCGGAAGAGAGAGAACTGGAAGCAGGAGAGAAAGTTTTGGTGTTGCTCCCTACCGAGAACAACCAACTGAAGATCGGATGGCAAGGGCCGTTTACCGTCCTGAAAAAGATTTCTAAGGCTAACTACCAGATCTCTATTGAAGGAAAGGAGAAGGTTTTCCATTTAAATCTCTTAAAGAGATACTTGGAAAAACCAGTGCCAACCTCCGATCATCTCCTGACGATCGCCAAAACGGACGAAGATGACGATAGTGGCAGGGATATTCCACCGCTATCACAGGAAATCTTTCAAAAATGTCAGAAGCGGCGACGCTCTTTCAAGCGCGCATATGAGACATTCCAGGGGAAGGAAACTTTGAGGAGTGGACTTGAGTAGGAATTGGACACAGATGGAGGGGGAAGAGGAGAGGGAAGAAGACAGACACCCCGAAGCTACGGTTATAGGAAATTAAACTCCATAACGTAGACATGGAGTGCTTCCATATCTTAAAGGGGGGAGGCTCTGTCACGTAGGGTTTATATTCATTTGATTTCCTACATCTTCTTCCTATTCTTTCACCCGAATTCTCTCTTTTATTATCTCTGTATTTCCTTTTTCCTGTATATTTTTTCATCCATTCGTTTTGCGAATATTATTTTCATATAATTCGCAAACTTTACCTGTTTTCCTTTCTCTAAAACTGAGAATCGCACCTGGGTGGTATTGCGTACATGTCAGTCGCGCTGGTCGGACGATAGGCGTGAATTTACAGCATTCGCTAGACATTCGTCTGAGGGTCTCTGGCCTGGGGCGTGAAAATTCACCCGAGGGACATGGAAAGTAGACAGAGAGTCTGCATTTCAGTAAACGCATGAGGTTTTTCGTCAGGAAAAACCCGGCTTAGCGTGAAAATCCACTCCGCACTGCAGACGGTGGTCTGAGATTTGCAACTCATGCAAGCCCTCGGCCACTGATGGCTGTTACGTCACGCGATAAGCGGACGAAGGTGTTATACGGACAGGGGAGACTATTTCGCTTGGCGAAATAAGATTAGGATCCTGTGTCCGATTTTAAAGATATTGGCCAAGTTTGAAACTTTAATTTCATTCTCGCTCATAGACTCACAGTAGATAGGTTGCTCGTAAACAGAATAGCTGTTAGCGAAGTATCTCAGTTTGTTTCGGCAATTTGTCGAACTTCTAGACTTCCAGAAATACTTTCAGCATTTTATTCTTAAGTTGTGCGACTACCTGTAATTCTGTGGTTGAGGTAATTAATATGATAGATATATAGATTTTGTGAGTGTTAAAGTGTTAAATCGCTTAATTCATTTTAATCTATTTCTTTAGCGCAGAAGAGAAATAAAGTGGTAGGCTATTATATTTTCTAGGGAAGCATTCAGTGGAAAGCAGAATAAAATTAAAATTTCTAGCTTATAACGGCAATTGTATCTATTTATGAATTTAATTTAACCGATAATACTCAGTCGAGTGTATTTTTCTAAACTAACGTATAAACTCTAGAATCGAGCCTCATGAATGGTGACGGAATACGCACGTGTTCCTAATTCATGAGGATTGCTGATTTTTAAATATAACTTACGTCACGGGAAGTTTAAATGATAAGCAAAGCTCTCTGCTTGCAAGTTTAAATGTAAGTTATAACCAGTACAGATTCTGTTTATTATATTATATGTGTTATTTTTCCTCCACACAGTGAAAGTTTTGGGGTGACCCTAACTTTACCAGCACCTAGTAGTAGTTTCCATACTTGTGAAGAAATAGACAGTCCTTATTTTGAACCACGTGGGTTTCTTAAGTACCACTGGTCTAAACAGTGCATATGCAACCCGAGTTAGCCAGAAATACTATATCCCAATAACGGGTTTTTCAAAGACTGTAATGATAAATACTGGACCTTGGAGCCAGATCTCAATTTCTTCTAGAAACTCTACGTAATTTTTCTGCCTGGTGGCGCGAAATACTTCAAGTATTAACTAACATTTCCAGACTATATATATATATTTTTTTGTGGACAAATCTGTGGTGTGACTAAAGTGAATCCTATACTGAGGGAAGGCACCGATCTGACATTCATCATTTTTAGAAACCTACGCTATTGACACTGTGCTCTGCTAACTCCCGCGCCTGGAATAATTGTTAGGTGACTTAATCAGACATTTGAACAAATCTGCACACCCAAGTAGTCGTTCCCGGAGACTCCGAGTTAAATACGTCTTTTGGAACTGGGGACTTCTTGGCAGAAGACTGCATTTTTTGAGTCTGTGTGAAAATCTAAAATCAGTGTGTTCCAAGAGGCAGCGAGCAAAGTCGTGAGTACCTGTATGAGAGGCCATGGCGGAATGAATGAGTGTACGCTGGTTTGAGTGATATTTTCACTATTATATCTTTGACACCCTGTTGCTGTCCTAATTTTTTTTTCAATCTGCATAATTTGTTGCTAAGGCTAGAGTTCTTGTGTTTTTTCCTGGGTTAAATCAGATTTTTTCCATACTCTGTGCATATAATTACGAGATAAAACATAGAAAACTCTTAGACTCAAACCCTATGTATCTGTGACTCGGGCGCCATCATCTGTTCTCTTAACGGGGCTGGGCTAAACCTAGAGTTAACACTATAAGGGGGCTATCATCCTTGCAACATTTCCTTGAATTTTTATGACTATGTGTATATGTATTCTCCTTGATGTACTTTCTTTGATGTTGTGAGCCGATTTTTTCCTGATATTAAAATCGCTCTTGAACTTAATAATAGTGTTTGGTCAGCTCGTTCTAGATAATATATATATATCATTGTTATAGTTTTCCCACGTCTGTGTGTTTACCTGTCGTCACGTGTATGTGCGTGCCTGTGAGTGATAGAAAGATACGTAATATGTATATTGGTGTAGTCTGTCTGACGCTGTAACAACTGTTGTAGAAGATAGGTGAGAGAGAGAAGAATTCTTTTCGCTTTCAGAGACAGACACTATATCAAAATCTATCATCTCACGTGTGTGGAAATTCTATTACCTTTCACTAACTCTCACTGAGTCTATCACCTATTCAAACCTATTCAGAAGGGACCAAACCTAGTCTTAATTCTCCTATCGAAAAATCTACGACAAATACAGATTTTAACTTACTGTGTTTTAATCTAACTTTTACTAGATATAGTAACGTCTTGTTATTGAAATTATTCCTTCATTCATCTCCCTTCAGCTCCCTACGAAAGTATGGACCTTCAACAAACTTATGTTAAGTGTTCCTGTCCTGTGTATTCATCTGAAAGTCTTTCCATGTTTTCTTCACGCCTTTCATGTCTGTCGAAAGTTCTCTTCTCCATGTGTTCTGTGATCTCCTTCTACCTCGCTTATTTTGGGGATTCCAGGTCAAGGGCTGCCTTGTATTGCTATCAACAAGTTTCCTCAACGTGTGTCATATCCATCGCCGGGGTCGTCTTCTTATCTCTTGTTCCACTGACATTAGCCTGGCTTTTGTAAACAGTTCCATATTAGAGATCTTGCCACACTACTTCAATCCTTCTATTCTACAAAAGTATTTTTTTATGAAAGTCTGTAGATTTTAGGTTACTGTTTTTTGCTGTTCTCCATGTTTCAGAGCCATAAAATAGGACAGGTGACATGTGAATTTAAAACTCCTATTTGCATGTTGGGCAATATAAGCCCCGCCGTACCTACGATCATTGTTTCAAACCAGCAAACCAGTAGAAGAGAGGGACTACAATTACATCAGTTACGTCTGCCCAAACCAAGGATCGACCTGTTCAAAAAGAGTCTAGCCTACTCTGGGGCCTACTTGTAGAACAGCCTTCCACACCACATAAAAAACCTACGTAGACAATACTCATTCAGCAAAGCACTTTGCAAACACTTGATTACATCGATTATCTATAAATTAGCAGATATACATTTTTACTGCTCGAAGATGTGTCCTGCTACAGAAGTGCATAAGAAACTGTTACTATTATTTAATTTTCCCTCAAGAATGTACGGATATAAGCGAGAATGTGTTTACGTAATTTGTGTATTGATGTTTAATGACACATTCAAAAACGCAGATTAATTTTTGATGACCACGTGTGTGAGTGTCGGGATACAGAATGAAAGATTAAGGGCTGGATGGTCCGACAGACCTGGGTCCCCAATTCTTTACCCTTTTAAATAAAGTTATGTACATCTATCTCTCCTACTGATTCTGCTTTTGGGTTAATATTCAACATATGACATTTTTGCAGATGATTGTACTATCTACAGTAGTGACACTGACTGCGCGACACTTGAAATGACTCCTCAAAGCGATGTAGACAATCTAACAAAATGGAGTAATATGAACCGTATGCCAGTAACCACAGCAACTACAAAATCTATATTGATTACCCCGAAACAAAGAAATAACACCATGTCTCAGCTCCTTCAATAGCAGACTGTCAATTACATCATGAGTTCTGATACCATACCACCGAATCTGATTATTTATTATTATTTTTTTTTAATTTAATTTTATTTATTTATTTATTTATTTTTAAATTTCATTTTATTTTATTTTAATGTTTGTTTAATGAAAAATACTAAATTTTGATTTTGACTGCATACTGCAAACGTACGCTGTTATATTACCTTAATAATGTTGCATGCCTTCATATTAATGCTTTAAGTAACATGTGGGAATGAAAGGATATAATATGCAAGATAAATGAGAGTAAAGGGAAGAATGTAAGACGGGCCTGCGCGCCCAATTCTTAACCCTTCGAAAATAAAGTTCGTTCGTTCGTTCTCTCTTTTCTCTTTCTCTCTCTCTCTCTCTCTCTCTCTCTCTCTCCCTCTCTCTCTTTCTCTCTTTTTCTTTCGCCTGTTCTCTATTCGTCTACATCTCCACACCCTGGAACACCAAGTTAAGCTATTGTGATGGAGTTACTGTGATTTGGTCTTCAATAGGCCCCATTTCGTTTTCTCATCGTAACTATTGAGTTTGCCATTTTTGTCTTCCCTCTATTTTAAAGATTGGGAAGGATTCTTTTTCTCTCTGAATAATAGGGGTGTTTAGATTTTTTCTGTAGGTAAAGTAATTGCGGGTTTTTTTTCTATAGGGATTAATGTAGGTTAGTACTGAAATGGCACCAGTCGGCCTTTTTCTAATTATCGCGATCTTGAAAATTCCATTTTTTGCGTTGTTAAATTTATCGCGGTCATTTTTCGTGGGGAAGGGGAGATGACCCCTACCCAGGTTACGTCCAACGTAAGTTGGAGCTAATCACATTCGGTTCTGCTCACGCTAGCGGACGACGTTAGGTAACGTTACGCAGCCGGAAATACGCGCGCATTTAAAGGAAGCAAGAATACACTGGTTCTAAATTTAGAGACGAGCGCATGGAAAATTTTAGAGAATCTTTAATTCTATTGGTTGTAGTGAGACGCCTTGCCTCAAGTAGGTCGGGGGTCCGCGTGGTTAAATCTAAAATAAATAACGCGTTTTTCAGTTTAGGGTCTCTTAGTATGCAGAAAGCCCGGGTCGTGTATCCAAGCATATTGTCGGCTTCTAACGCTGAAGGAACGCAATATTTGGTATGTCAGTAATTTAAAGTAGCGTGATAATTAAATCTAGTATTCTCTAATAGAGCCTTAGTCCGTTCTAATTTAATTTATTTTTTAACTTTATAACTTGTAACGCCATCATTTATTTCTAGTGATAGCAGTGTCTATGAGTGATGAAGAGATATTACGTAGGTGTGCTCCGTAGATTTAATAGAAAGTCTGAAGAAATACACGCATCCTAGATTTATATTAATTTACAGAATATTCTGAAGCGCGGGTATTTTATTTCCTTGAAGATTAATTCTGATAAGTCTCCTAATAAAATACGGGAACGGATTTTTCGGGAAAAGTTAATCACGTGGTTACCGGGATTTATTGGAGTAGAAATTCTGGATGGATAGAGTAGATATTAACTATTTTTCTATCGGGGGAGTTAAAATATAATTTCAGGGAAACCACGTGGGGTAGAAGTGAAAGGAAAATTATGGTGCCTTAAGTGGTTGTGTAATTAAATATTATGCAGAGTAGTATTTGATTTGTGTGTTATGGAATTTAATGAGTTCTAGGAAATATAGTCTATAGAGATAGATATATTTCTGTGTATAGAGATGTAATATAAATGTAATGGTGAATTTTAATCATTGATGTGCAGTTAATTGTTGTGCATTTTTATCATAAGGGGGAAACGATGATAAGGTCCTGAGACCGCTTACAGAGTTAAAGTAGGCCTAAGTACGGGAGGTTCCCCTACCTGTTTTTAATGTTTAAGGCCTGAGGCAAGCTGTGTATAATTAGTATTGATCAGTGAGTCTGGGGTTTACTAGACAGGCAGGGAGTTGATGGTCGTAGAATTTATTGGCCGAAAAATGAGAAAAGTGATCCGGGATGTATAAATCAGATAAAGGAGAGTACCAAAATAATTGAACCAAGTGTACATGAGATAAGGAAGGAAATAAAAGGTACCTTAAAAGGAGCCGATCTTAACACCTTGACGACAAGGAAGGTCCGAAAATTGCTGGAAGGAAAGTTTGATACAGACTTATCAAAGGAAAGAGAAGCTTGGATGTATAAATCAGATAAATACGAAGGAAATTACCAAAATAGTTGAACCAAGCATGGATGAGTTGAAAAATGTAATAGAAGCCACCATAAAGCGGCCTGATTTTAACTTCTCAAGAAGCATGGTTTGGAGAGTTCTAGAGGGAAAATATCATACAAACTTTCCACAAACAAGAATTGAAATTGATAAGAAGATTCTGACGAAAATGATAGATGATGCAAACAGGAAAAGGTGGATAGAAAAGGCAGAGCAGGCAAATCGTCATCGAAGTCAGAAGAAAAATAAAGGAAAAAGAAAATATAGATATTAAGTGAAGTAGTGGGGGAGATGAGGGATAAAAGGTCATGAAAAATGACGAGGATATTATGTGGGAAGAAGAAGAGCCATAAGAGATGGCGAAATTAAGAGTGAGTAATTGAGATATTGGACGGTGAGATATTAAGGGCCATGGGAGATGGCGAAAACAAGAGAATCACTTGGATAAATAAGTATGGGAAAATTGAGAGTCACGGAGAAGTGACGGAGTATTGAGAAGCCACAGGAAGGATGGCACGGACATATAGAATATATAGTTCTAGAAGGAACTTATGTAGAAGTGAGAAGCCATGGAGAAAATGGAAGACAGAGATTTTTGCGGCAGTGGCCGAGTCTTATGAAGATTTTGGGGAGAAATCATATTTTTTTTTTCCGTAATACACGAAGAGAAGAGAATTGTGTTGAGAACGTTCCAGGGAGGGAACGAAAAACATATTAAAAAAACGTTAAGTGCGGCGTTTGCCAGACTACAAAAGTGAGTCTATGGAGGGTAACCCTCACCGAACATATACAGTAGAAATTTAGACATGGGGAGACAGTGTTGTGGAGAAGGAATAAGGAGATAGCACAAAGAGAAGTTCCAGGGAGGGAACGAAAAACATATAAAAACGTTAAGTGCGGTGTTTATCAGACTACACATGTGATTCTATTGAGGATAACCCTCACCGAACATATATAACAGAAATTCACACACTAGGAGACAGTGTTGTGAAAAAGGAGTTCAAGTGACAGGTCAGCAGTAGAAAAACACGCAAGTAGGTCATAGCGACAACGCGGTTTAAGATGCGTAGACCTAAGAAGTTGCAAATATTTCCGCGTAGTAGACCAAAGACAGAAGTCTAGTTAATAAAGGGTGGACGGAAGTATGGCAATTCAGTGTTGCCATGATAGTAAATGGCTCACGCCATCATGAACTATGTATATAGGGAGACATGACAGAAGACATGTTTGGCTTTATACGAGAGAAGAGGAAAGCCAGACAATTCACACCAGGTGTGTGGTGACAGAAGATAATACTATACGAGGAGTTTACGTGTATGACAACAGGAGTGACTGGATGTGTAAAAGGAAATAAACTTTGTATGGATAAGTACACAGTTGGCAGAATGTGAGTGAAAAAGACAAGGGTTTTAAGAATAGTCATAAATGTGAAGAGGAAAGGTCGCTTAAGAAAAGTGACGGGAAAAGAGTTATTTCTCAGTTTTGTTATGATAATATGTTGTAATGTAAGAAAATAATGACATGTTAAGTGATATGAAAAAAAATAATGACATGTTAAGTGATACGAAAAAAAAGAAAATAATAATGACCACTAAGAAAGTGGAATGTATAACATGTCTAAAAAGTATGTTTTTTTTAAAATCATGTAACGTGAGCAGATAGGACAAAGCAAAGATGAGTGGTCATAAATGGGAACGAGATGTTGATGAATGTACGTTCCCAGTACAATTTAATTGAGTTGTGTAAAAGGAGATTGTCCTTTGGCACAGATAAGAATTGGTAATGTGCTGAGCTAGGGTTGTAACAGCACATTGCTAAAGATTTTTTTGTATATAGGACAAGTACAATAATAGTATTGGTACAGTCATGAAAATAAATTTTTTCTCCGACGGATAAATAATTTATTTTTAAGGGAGAAAGGGAGATAATGTGGCAGTTAGAGAACGATTTACAGTCAAAGGGAAGGAATAGGGAGATTTAGAGGTGGGACGGTTCAGATAGAGTATAAAGGGGGGATGCGCGAACAGGGTTGCGCATGGGAGAGGTGAACGGTGATTTGGGAAATCACGCTTTTCTCAGGGCAGTCCAGAACCGTGAGCCGGAGAGGGAAGCCGCATATACGCGGGCAGCCATGATAATGGCAGTATTCAAGTAGTTTAAAGGATGAATATTTCACGGACAAGAAGTAGTTGGGTAATGATTAACCCGAATTATTGAACAGTGAGAATTCTTGTCTAGAAGGAGAAACGGTGTGAGTTAGGTATTATTCAGATAGGAAAAGGTACGTAGAGTGAACTTTATTTCATATAGACAGTAGTCATGTTCCTCAGTGATAAAAAGGGAAAACAACATCCCCGGAGAGGCCCGGTCTACCAATAGATAACCTAAACACTGAGATGATCGATAACAATAGACATAAGAAACTATAAGGAAGAAAGAACAGAACTAGAACACCTGCATGATCACTGATGGTTAAAAGGTCAGAAGGTGTACATTCGATACTGAGCGAGAGAGAGTGAGGAAAGAAAGAACTTACATTGTATATTCTATGCTGGACCAAATGTGGAGGTCAGAGCAGACAGCAATGATCTTCTCATATGTAAAATAAACAGTATTCACATTACCATTGCGTTATCACATCACGTGCTGTGTGTGTGTGTGTGTGACTGTTGTGGTTAAACAGCAAGTCAATGCTAACCACAGAGGTAAGCGAACCTGGACAGACATTGTCACATAACAGTCTTCATAATACAAAGAATCACGGGCTGTCACATTAAGAAAACATATGAAGACATGACATGCAGAGTTTTTCACGAAGGACAGCTTACAGAACCGTTTGGGATAAGAATAGGAGTGCGACAGGGGTGCCTCTTGTCTCCATTTCTTTTCGTAATCAGATGCAGGACAAATTGAAAACACTCGATGAGAGGTCACAGCAATAGGGTCTGAAAATACACAGGGAAAAGACAAAAATAATGGGAATAAATGCAGGTAATGATAACAGGGTTGAACTTGAAGAAACACCAATACAAGATGTAGAATCGTACACATATCTTGGCAGTAATATAGACAAAGTTGGAGGGACAGACAGTGATATCAAACTAAGAATACAAAAAGCAAGATGAGCTTTCATTGCATTGGGAAATATATGGAGATCAAGAGAAATCGGATCCAACACGAAAATGTGAAGTCCGTCCTATTGTATGGCTCTGAGACAAGGATAACAACAAAGACAACAACCAAAAAGCAACAGACTTTCGTTAATGGGTGCTTGCGTAGAATTCATTCATAACCCTCCACTCCCAAAGGAGCATAGGCCTTCAACAAACACATGCCAAGTCCTCCTGTCCCGTGCCATCATCTCAAGTTCTTTCTACGTTCTCCTCATCATTTTCATCGCTGTTGCTTAGAATAGAGGGATTAAAATGGTATGACAAGGTCACCAACGTGGAACTGAGGACATGAACTAGACAAGTGCCAGTGGAACAAGAGATGAAAAGAAGACGATGGCGATGGATAGGACACACACTGAGGAAACCTGTTGATAGCATTACAAGGCAGTCCTTGTTCTGGAACCCCCCAGGGCAAGAGAGGCAGAGGTAGACCAAGAAGCACATTGAAAAGAGAGCTGGGCACAGCGGTGAAAATGATGAGGAGAACGTGGAAAGAACTTGAGATGATGGCACGTGACAGGAGGACTTGGCATGTGTTTGTTGAAGGCCTATGGAGTGGAGGGTTATGAATGAAATTGTCGGTATCTGTTAATTTGTCTAGTGGCATTTAAAAGAAAATAATAGACGATATAATAACAATAATTATAAAATGAAATATAAACAATATTTATTTCCCTCCCCCTATCAGTCGTTCTAACACCTCTAAGTTCGATCTGGTTAGCAGTCTACGCTCTAAACACAAATTACCGTCTCGTCTCAGCTAGGTAGCGGTCGGGAACGGTCTAACATTTTAATTGAATATATGGTTATGGAAATCGCTACGCGTTATTTTAGTTAATACGCCTTACTAGCAAAAAAAAAAAAATCTAAGTGAAGTGTTTAACTGTATGTTTAAAGTATTTAAGTGTTTAACTTTAAATGCTATCACTGTAAACCATTTCCAACACTATTTACCAGAAATTCCAGAATAAAAATCTCCACGAATCACTTTTTAACCAGTAATCCAATAGAAATGGTTTAAGGCTGCGCGCTAGATTCTTCTCAAATTCTGAGTGACGACTGATAGATGGGTTATAGAAACAGTAGTATATATATATCCAATTATCCGAACACTTTTTCCAGAAAAAAAAAAATCAGTCTCCACCAGTCACGTTACACTACAGTTCTGAATCTTTTGATGCGGCAAGCTTCAAATGTGTGCGAACAATTTGTAGACAATGAGATGGGCTAATGGACGGTCGCTTACGTACATGAAGTCAGTTAGATCATAAAGTCCGTTAATATCTGGTTTACCAATCCAGTGTACGTGTGAGTTCTAGGCAGAACACTGGCTAAACAGACAGTTCAACTTAAAATAATTGTGTCTGCTACTACAGCAGAATAATTTTGGTGTACACGTATTTCTCTGTGCGACCTGGCATCTTCCAGTAGGCCTAAAGCATATAAAAGGAACCGCAATGTTTTGTCAATTGAAACGAAAACAGAAATTATCAAGAGACTAGGAAAAGGTGAAACTGTGTCTTCATTTGCGAGGATTTTCAATGTTGAGAAAGCTACCGTCTCTGACATCAAAAGTAACAAGGATAAAATTATGAGTTTTGCATCGAAATTGGATAGTGAAAATGGGTCGAAGAAACATAAAACCATGAGAAATGCGAAAGATTTGAAATTGGAAGAGGCTTTGTATATATGGTTTGTGCAAAGAAGAAGCAAAGGGGAACCTATCTCTGGCTCTCTATTGTGTGAAAAGGCACTTCAGTTCAACAGTCAACTTGACGGTCCTCCTGACTTTAAGGCTAGCCAGGGATGGTTAAGAAACTTTAAATCTCGTCATGGCATACGAGAATTGGAGATTCAAGGGGAATCTTCATCTAGCGATGCAACTGCCGCTGAAAATTTTAAAGAAACATTCTTGGCTTTTTTGGAAGAAGAAGGTTATTTACTCGATGATGTGTATAATGCCGATGAGACTGGCTTATACTGGAAATCATTGCCTCAAAAATCACTTGCATCTCAGCGCGAAGCAGCTGCCCCTGGGTTTAAAAAGTGCAAAGAGAGAGTAACAATTTTGGTAGCCGCGAATGCCAGTGGAAGTCATCGTTTACCGGTGCTAATGATCGGCAAAGCCAAAAAAAACACGTTGTTTAAAGAATGTGACATGTTTCCCATTGTGCTACAAAGCACAGAAGAGTGCTTGGATGAATAGTGAAATATTTCTTGATTGGTATACAAATCAGTTCATCCCAAATGTGAAGAGGTTGAAAGAACAAGAAAAGAAAACTGGAAAAGTAATTCTTCTACTGGACAATGCACCATCTCATCCAGAGACGGATACATTGAATGCAGTTGATGCAAATTTTAAAGTAATTTTTCTGCTTCCCAATGTAACAGCACTGATTCAACCAATGGATCAGGGTGTTATAGCAAAGCTTAAAAAGATGTACAAGAAGGAAGTCCTGCATCGTTTATTGTTGGCTGAAGATGAAGAAAGTGTGGTGGCGTTTTCAAAAAAAGCTTAATCTCAAAGACTGCTGCTATATGTAAGCTGATGCTTGGACCACCCTGTCACAAGATAATCTCAACAAGGCTTGGAATAGATTGCTTGGGAAAAAAGGAGGAAATGAAACTACTGCAGTGGACACAAATGATGATTGTATAAATGAAGTTGTGGAACTGTTTCAAGCAATGCCCGAATTTTCGGACTGTGACAAAGATGATGCACACATGTGGCTAGAAGATGATAATGATTCTGGTTTTCAGTTTTTGAATGACGAAGAAATTTTGTCTTTTGTGCAAGAAGAAAACCAAATACATGTAGCGACCGATGATGAAGACTCCTCAGAAGTACATGATGTACTTGTAGATTATGAAGAAAACCCAAAACGTCGACCAAGTCCTGAAGAGGCCTTTATAGCACTAGAAACAGCGATGGCTTGGTACGAGCAAGAAGATGACAGCTGTCCTACACAGCTTCTGCTGTTGAAGAGAATGCGGGACTTAGCAGCCAAAAGCAGACTATCCAGTTTGGCGCAAAAGAGGATTCCTCATTATTTTAAATAGTGGGCTACATCTGTGCAAGTACATGTATACGTAAGTTGCGCCTGGTTTTGAATTGTTTGTAATGTTATTTTGAAAACATTTCTCTTTCTTAACAAAAATAATTAATACAAGTAGTACATGCACTGCAGTGTAATGAAAGATTTTGGTGATACAGTGATCTAATACAGTGTGGGTATTATTATTATAAAGAGCACAAAACAAATGTCTATGTTAGAGAGAAGATAAACACCTATGCAGGCCATCAAGAACCACTTTTGTCAATAGTGAAACGTCGAAAGCTTGCCTGGTTTGGGCATGTAACTCGTCATGACTCCCTTTCGAAAACGATCCTCCAGGGAACAGTCGAAGGTAAACGGAGAAGAGGAAGGCAAAGAAAATCCTGGGCTGATAACATCAAAGAATGGGCAGGACACGGTTTCTCCACACTTGTACGCATTGCTGAGAATAGAGAGCAGTGGAGGACCCTGTCTGCTGATGCTTCCACCATGGCACCCCTACGACCCATGACGGGTTATGGGTTGAGATGATGAGATGATGATTATTATTAAAGTACAAGTAAATATGTTTTATAGTGTATTTTCCTTGTGATTGTTAATTATTTTTAGAAATATGTGTACATGTACTCGATACATCATGTAATCCAATTATCCGAACATTTGATTATCCGAACGATGCTCGGTCCCATGGGGTTCGGATAAATGGAGTTCTACTGTATGTATATATATATATATATATATATATATATATATATATATATATCATCAAATATCTTTCATCTCTTATGGCGTTATTTCGCATTACTGTGTGAGACCAACAATTCAGAAGCGAAAGATGAAAGTTCAAAGGCTTAAGTCTCGGTCTTTCCAGCGGTTCTCGTCTGGAATGGTGACCGATATCAAAGACTTTCGCTCCCCTAGCGGTTTTACCTGTAGAATGCCCGTGTTGCCAGATCAAAGAAACTAGGTATTTCTATACTTTCCCTGGACAACTTCAAAGGGTCTGTTCCGCCTTTCTCACGCGCTGTCTGTCTGTCGAGTATTATTTGATTGACAGATAAGCTCGCGTGAGTGGAAAGGAGTAAAATAAAGCGTGATTTGTTTCCTGTTATGACTGATAGGTCCACGAAGATGGTAAGCACACCGTTGGCAAGTGTTTAAAGAAAAGAGGGCGGGGACAAAATGGTACATTGCAAAAACAGACAGTTGGTATAATGCATGTTTAGCTAGCAAATCCGAGAGCAGCTAGAAGGTTACAATAAGCTGTTAAGCTGTCAGATTACTGTAGCCTCTTTTCCAGTCCACGTCACAGTTGACCATTACTGCAGAGCTGGGGAGACAACCTGCGACAGTTACTGAAGATTTGAGGCTTCTGTGGATAGTTTCCATTCATGCCGCAGAATCCACTTTGGCCTTCCGACGCATTAATGGTGAGTCTGAAACAATAACTGCCCTTGTTAATGAAGTTTCAGACAATTATAATACTTGGAAGGACTTGACGACTCAGAGCTGATAACAAAAGTTCTTTATTAGTTCTCAAGGAACATATTCACAAATTGGCTACCTCCGAGCCTGATTATCAATAAATATACATATGAGACTTCATTGATGACACTCCTACATCACGTACTGCACTGGTCAGGAACTAATGTTATTATCTCTTGATTAGCTCAGGATCTCTGCTGTCTACTTTGTTATTCTATCCACCCATCACTACTACACATCACTACTGATTAATGGGCTGTTCTCCATCTATTAAAATTGTTTCGAAGTATTGTCTGGGTCACCACCAGTGCTGGTAATTTCTTCGTAGCTATAAACTATTTTTTGTACTACCTGCCCTATATGTCCGACGCTGGACCACTGCTTTAACACTTGTCCTTGTCTATCTGCTCTCAGCTAATTACACGAATGTTTACATACCAGAATAAAACTGCTGGCGATATCTGCTGGACACAGCTCGACATGAAAAACTATTTGTTATGGAAATATCTTGCATCAGTCTTCTCTTCTTCTCTGCACACTGCAGCAGTACCATAAGCAACATGGCACCTCAGCTGTCCATAACATGGTAGATGGTCGTACGGTTAGTCTAATTTCTAACCTGCTCTCAGCTGACGACCATTGAAGAGTGTTCTCAACTCTTTACTTTCCCCACGGGTTTCTCGTGACACAATGTTGACCTAAAACCAAGTCCCACTACTCATAAATTATTCTTACATATTCCTATCCCAGTTCTCTCCCTTTCCTATCACACGTATAATATATTAATAAACCAAACTGCATAATTATGAAAAGCGCAATGAATCTGAAATGCAAATTTATCACTTTGCAGAAGGTAACTGTTATATTGTACAGGCATTTTCGCAGAGAGGCTAAGATGGGTTGTTTATACCACGACATCCAAGAACCCGGTAGGAGAACACGAAAGGCCATGGGTGTGGATAGAAGATCTTTTCGACGTTGGATACATCAGGTCGGTGATTGTACAGAGGCTGTGGTTAGGCAAGGAAGGAAGAAAAAAAAACTGATGATTTTGACAAGGATGTCATTAGACGTTTGATTTTGAAGATGTTTAATGCCAATCAACTTGTTCTCTCCGCATGCTGAAAAGTCGGCTGCAAGCAGAATGCGATATTAACGTCTCAAAAACAACTCTTTGGCAACTTGTCAGAAGTGTCGGCTTCACTTTTAGAAAAACGTCTGGTTGCAGGAATTTTTTATGTGAAAAACCACATCTGGTTGCAGCTCGAAGCAAATACCTTAGGCAGATTCGTGAGAGAAGGCAAGACGGCTATGATATAGTGTATTTGGACGAATCTTGGGTTAATGCTCATCATACGAACGAGAAAGAATGGCAATCTGTTGACGGAGACCATAGAAGGAAAATTCCAGCAGCAAAGGTCAACGCATTATATTAGCACATGCTGGCAGCAGACAGAATGGGCTTGTCCGTGATGCAGATCTTATTTTTCAATCAAAGTCTGTAGATGGTAGGGACTACCACAGTGAAATGAATGGGCACATTTTTCGAGATTGGATAGTGAATACACTCGTCCCGACTCTAGATAGGCCGCCTTGCCTGGTGATGGATAATGCGTTCTATCATAATGTTCTAGCGCAGGAGGATAAAGCTCCCACTTCGGCAAGCACGAAAGACAAAATCAGGAGGTGGCTTGTGAATGAAAATATCTTCGCTGACAACACCTATTTAAAACCAGAGTTGTTGCAGCTTGTTAGACAGAGGAATAAGACAAAAGTGTATCTGATTGATAAAATCATCCAACAGCAGGGTCATGTTTCTCTTCGACTCCCACCTTACCATTCTCACCTTAACCCAATAGAGCTGGTTTGGGCTAGATTTAAAGGGCAAGTGGCCGCCCAGAACACCACTTTTAAAATGTGCGATGTTAAAGACATGACTCGTGAGGCCTTTTCACGAATAGACACAGAGTACTGGGCTAAATGTGAAGAACACGTGCTACAGGAAGAAGAAGATTACTGGCAGCGAGATGGCTTGCAGTTTATCCAACCAATAACTGTTGTGAACTTATTGGAGTCGTCCGATTCGGAATGAGGCATGTCGATCGCATTCCTTCGTTTGTGATAAACTAATTTCATATGCCAATCTATAACAACACATAAACAGTTACGATTTGTCATAGCTTCCTAATGATTTACTGCTATCATGGTTCATTATCAGAACATCATTCCTCGTATCAAAATCACGTGAACAACCAATCACACATTTAGGACACGCCTTTTAACCGTCTTGTCGCACAAATGTTGTGATTTACTGTAAGAATTAATGTTACGGGCAGATTTAGGCAAATGTTCCAAGAAGATCAAAGAAAATCTCCGTTTTGCAAATTTCGCGACAGCTGTGGATGTAATGATCGCAAAATCTTAACTGCATGGAAAATCTAAGACTGCATGCAAAAATTCATGTCCATACAACAAACAGTTTTGGAGAAAATTGACGCTTTCTGTGGGTACGAATTTCTGAACGGACTATAACAGCAATCCAAGCATGTGCTGCATCGTCACAATGGGGCTTTCTCGCGCACAGTCCAAGACTATATGTATCCCTTCATTTTGAATGCGTTCCAGTCGTTATTTGTGTACTGTCTGTGTTATTCTCCAATACGTATATGTTACTGGCGTACTGTCTGTATAATTCTCCTTCATATGTTTGTTATTGGTGTACTGTTTGTGCACTTCTCAATATTTGATTGTTATTAGTGTACTGTCTGTATACTTTTTCAGCATCTGTTTGTTACTGCCACACTGTCTGTATATTTCTCCACTAACTGTTTGTTATTTGTGTACTGTCTGTATAATTCTCCAGTATTTGTTTGTTATTGGTGTACTGTCTATACATTTCTTCATTATCTGTTTGTTATTGGCATACTGTCTGTATACTTGTCTATTATTTATTTGTTATTAGCGTACTGTGTGTCAATTATATGTTTGTTATGGGGGCACTGTTCGTATACTTCTCAATTGTCTGTGTGTATTGGCGTACTGTATACCTCTGAACTATCTGTTTGCTACCGGCTCACCGCGTATACTTTTCCAGTACCTGTTTCTTGATGTAACCATAGCCTGAGTGGCCGTCGAGGTTATCAAGGAGTAATTTGTGCTGTCTTCACGTGTCAGTAACAATGAAATTGTTTCACAGTAGTATTTACAGTTTAATAATTCTTGCCTGGTCATAGCTTTTGTTCTGAAAATGATGCTGAATTCTTGGGTTAAATATTTAGGAACATGAAAGGGCAGCTCGTTTCTATAGTTAAACAATCAATGTATCCAATGGCCACTGGAACATTTTTAAACAATTTTTTAGGTGCTCGGAGTGGCTAAGAGGTATGGCGTCCGCCTCTACATCTGAAGACACTGGTTTCGCTCCCAGTACAGAGAATATAATTGATTGACTTTGTTTTTCACAACCAGTGGTTCCTAATGATGTCATAGTTCCCCCTGATCTGCTGGGTAGTGAGATTGGATACCTAGCCCTCATGGATAAGGGCATAAAATAAAAGAACAGGAGGTCCCGTGTGCACGTTGCATACGTTAAAAATACTTCGGCAGTTAAAAATCGTAAAGAGAAGGCCATACGACCGCTGTCTGTGCAAAATTTAAAAATTAAGAAACCTACTCACCACAAAAATATTTATAGAATGTGTGATTCTTGAATACAAACTTTGGGATCCTCGCCGGTGCAACAGAGTTCGTGCACTGTGCTGAGTTCCTCCTTGTGTAATCTAAGGGAGACGGTCGGAGCACTGATGGATTTATCCGTGTGCAATGAATATGATCCTCTAAAACCATATCAAACAAAAACAAAAAAAACAACTTTAAAGAGGAAGCAGAACCACTAAACACATCTGCAAGTTCCATCATGGAAAATAAATGGTTTGCTAGAGACAAGATAGTGTTCCTCGGACTCACCATCAGTCATCACTGTCCCGAGATACAATAAAAACAATGAATTAGACACCCTGGCAGAATCACTAATAGAAACAGTTACAAATGCAAAAGAGTTACAGTACAGCTGATCCCTGCCCACTGCGAGATATATGGCAATGAGAAGCCAGATAAACTTGCCAAAGGAAGAAACATCCAAACACAAAAAAGGGCTGTATATGAAGAGATAAAAGCAATAATCAGAATTAACAATAGAGATAAAAGCACAGAATCTGATCATTACCAACACAAAGTTCCCCCATAAGCGCATACATGCATATACTAGGTGTGAACTAACAAAGAATGAGAAGTCAGTGATCGACTATGCCATTGTTAGGAGGAGCTCATTCAAATATGTCCGGGATGCTAGAGTCTGGAGGGGGCCCGAGATTGGAAGTGATCACTACCTGCTTACAATCAAGAGAACAAGTGAAAGAGTTCCTCAGCCTAGGAACTGCCCAGCATCATGCAAGAAACCAAGTAAACGAACGAAAGAAATGAGCATTAAGACCTACAAGCTGAGAGAGCCAGAAATTAAGACCAGATATCAGGGGCTTATTCCTACAGCGGTGAGAAACACAGAAGAACAACCTGATGACTTGGAAACCCTGTGGCTTAAATTCAAGGACATCATAAAGACAGCTGCTGCAGAAGCATGTGGTAAAGCCCGACTTGGGAACAAGAGAAAGAGGACACCTTGGTGAACAGAGGAAGTCAAAGAGAAAATAAGAGAGAAGAAAATGGCATGGAAACAATACTTAGGAGCTAAAAACACAGCAGGACAAATAGAGAAATATGGAGAATATGTGATACTCAGAACAGAAGCAAAGAACAAGGTGCTAGCAGCAAAACAGAAGTCCTGGGAAGAATTTGGAGAAAAGCTAGAAAAAGATGCACAAGAAAACCAGAAATTGTTCTATAAGACCCTAAAGAACATGAGGAAGGAAAAACAATGCCCTCTCAAATTTATAAAGGACAAGCAAGGCAAATTGCTTACTGCCCCGAAAGAAGTAATGGAAATATGGAAAGAATATTTCTCAGAACTCCTTGATGGTGAGCAAGGTCAAGCATCAGAAATGATAACCACTAGCACAGAAGAGGAAACAAATGGTGATGAAGATGACATAAAGATGGAAGAACTGAAGGCAGCACTGGAGAAAATCAAAATGGGCAAAGCAGCAGGGCATGATGGTATAACACCAGAAATGGTTAAGTACATGGGAGCATCAGGCGACCTATTACTCCTAAGGGTCCTACAGGCAGCATGGTGCAACAAGGCCATACCAAAGGATTGGGAGATTGCCATCATAACACCGATTTTCAAAAAGGGTGACAATCGACAATGTGGAAACCACAGAGGCATATCCCTTCTCAGTGTCCCTGGTAAAATCTACCCTAGAATCCTAGAGCAGAGACTCCGACGCCTAGCTGAGCCACAATTGGATGAGGTCCAGTGCGGATTCCGAGCAAACCAAGTACTCAAGACCTAATCTTCACACTCAGACAGCTGAGTGAAAAGGCCCTTGAGTATAAGAGTGAGATCCATCTTTGTTTCATAGATCTGGAAAAGGCGTTTGACAGGGTCCCCTGGAGCAAACTTTGGGACTGTTTGGCAAGCAAGAACATTCCAGCACCTCTGATTCATGCTATACAGAGCTTCTACAAGTCTTGCAGAAATTATGTGAGGACAGCAGACCATAAGTCAGAAGAGTTCAGGACCACCACTTGTGTAAGACAAGGTGATATCCTGTCACCTTATCTTTTCATACTCCTCATGGACGATGTTATCAAGTCATGTAAAGAGAGAACAAGAAAGTATTCAGTGGGGTACTGGAAGATGAGACAGGTATGTATTTCAGAGCTGGAATTTGCTGATGATGTTGCCCTGATTGCTACATTAGAGGCACATCTCCAATCCAACCTGCAAGTCTGGAAGAAAGAGCTGGAGAAGAGAGGGATGGTCATAAGCAGCTCTAAAACAAAATCCATGGTGATATCACGAGAAGAAAGAAGACATCAGATTAAGCTGGGAGAACAGTCCTGGAGCTGGTCGACCACTTTAAATATCTCAGAGCTATTATAGACCGAAAGGGGGGCATCAAAGAAGAGTGGGCCACTCGAAAAGCAGCAGCTCGGAGACTTTTTCAGGCCATAAATCGAGGATTCCTCAGCAAGAGAGAGGTTGGCTACAGAACAGTACTATTCATTGCCATGAAGAGATCAAGTGATAATTTTCAGACTAAAAAGCGGCCAGTGCAGAATCAGATACCATTTGTTAAACAAACTTATACTCGTGCAGACAGATATGTGCCCATTTGGCTTGGACAGATAAGCACCTGAACAGGTACTCTAAAACTGTCAACTCTATGCCAGGATCAGAATGGCAGCGTGGACTTCTCCAACCTAGTCAAGGCAGAAACTGTGTGATGAAGAGGTAAGCCTGAAACGGACTGTCAGCTTTATAACAGAAATAGAAATGTTTATCTGAGAGTGAACGAAGAAGAAAATGAGATGAAATCCATGTTTTTACAGCAGCAGTTGCATCTGATTTAGTATCAGGAAGAAATAACAGTTCCAGCAGTCATTAGAATTATTTAAATACTTAGTCATGCTTGCATTTCTATAAATAGAAAGACCCACAGGGTCTGGCTATCTTCCTTACTTGCTCTACGTGGAGGCCAATGTGAACATGTGACGATAAATATTGATAAACGTATCTACAATTTATCACTTCTCCCTTATCGTAAATTAACTGCGCCTGATAATATGACGTTATGTGTGCAATGGTGTAATCCTGTTTTGGTAAAAAAGAAATAGATTCGATGATGACCAATATATAAAGGACAGAACATCATTCAGTGTTGATGCGGGTGTCTCCTACTTCTTGAACTTTCGGTAAGTAGTTTGTTAATTCCTCCAAGTTCTATCCATTACTATATTATGATCTCTACTATACTAGCAGTGAATGAATATTATAATGCAAGTCATACGGCGAACTTTAATTTGACTATGTTAACTTTAATTTGACTATGTTAACTTTAATTTGACTATGTTAACTTTAATTTGACTATGTTAACTTTAATTTGACTATGTTAACTTTAATTTGACTATGTTGTGACAATAGGGGTCGTGCACAAATAACGCCACACA
The DNA here is from genome assembly GCA_024509875.1 of Oreohelix idahoensis. Classification (NCBI taxonomy): domain Eukaryota; kingdom Metazoa; phylum Mollusca; class Gastropoda; order Stylommatophora; family Oreohelicidae; genus Oreohelix; species Oreohelix idahoensis. The sequence goes on from JAMPIV010004633.1 coordinate 27,787, forward strand.
ACATTTTTCCTTTTTTTTTTTAAACTACCCCTTCCTCCTGTGATACATTTCATCATAAAAACCCAGACCCCCCTCTTATGTGGCAACACGAATATCTTTACAACCCCCCCCCCCTCCCACCCCGCCCAGAGAGCACCATACTATCCTATCTGCTGTCTTCTTCCTGGCCTGGTTCCAATCTAGTCCTCAGTCTTTCAGAGATTTTCTAACGTTGTCCTCCTAGTGAGCTCTAGGAAGTCCTGGAGATCTTGATGCCTGGCTATTGGTTTCCCATTCTTGTCGTGGTAGCCGATCTTCTCCCATTCTGTATTACAAGAACACACCATTGTAACTGGGACTGTTCCACTGGGGTCAGCAGGGGCTACCAACTTTCATACATCAGTTCGTAAGTCAGTCTGCTAAATTAGCAGTCTATCCCCCCCCCCCCCCCCCCCCTTTTGTTTAAAAATTAATTATGTTTAATCGTCTATGCGTTTTGCACAGTTGTGACAGTTCCTAATTAGAATCGATACTTGGAAACTACGATACATGTCCATGATACAGTGCTACAGAACGAACGACTGCTAAAAGGAAATAACTCAAAGTGAATATTCTGAGCGGAACGATTGGCAACGTTCTTATGGAGGTTACCATATATATATATATATATATATATATATATATATATATATATATATATATATATATATATATATATATATATATATATATATATATATATATATATATATATATATATAATATATATATATATATATATATATATATACGAGATATAGTTGAAATTGTAATAACAGTATTAAATGTAATTTCTATCTGTAGGGAAATTCAAAGACACTAATGGAGATCTCTTAGAAGGATCTTCAGAACTTCTGAAAGCAATAAAAGGATGGCCACTAGTGAAACATCTGACGTAACAACAACGTTTCTGGAAAGCAATCGTGTTCATAGAGAGTGGATAAATTTAATTAATAACAGTAGTAAATCAACACAATTGTTGTTCGAATACATTCAAATACTTGATAAAACCATCAAGAACAATACTGAATCAATACCAGTAAGAAATACCATCTTACTTGCTTTATCCATATGTTCACCACAAGATATTAAAGTTGTGATTATAGGTCATGACCCAGTTCGTACCATATCACTAGCTACCGGCTTCGCCTTTTCATTCCCTTTGAAGGCACTCATTGACGGAGATGTGAGCTATAAGAGAGATCTTTCATTCGTCCAGGTGAGAAGTGTGCTCATTCACAATGCCCTGGTTGCTGGAGAGTATTTGAAAGATGGTGGCTCTTATGATTGTTGTCATGAAGATTGTTCAGACAGGGGTGTGTTGTTACTTAACACGTCTCTCACATATGGATGTGACCATTTTCAAATCTGGAAACAATTTGTCATTGAGCTTCTATTTCGAATGGCTCAACTCAATCGGCAAAAACGAAGATTGTTTTTTCTGTGTTGGGAAACTAATGCCAAAACTGTTGGTTCATATTTGAGTAATGAACTTGAAAGGTTTAAATATCCTGTGCAAACAATTCGATATAATGTCTTTAATAAAGAAGAAAGCCAAGGGTCACATGGGGCCCACATTTATATATTTATTGGTGACCATCCAACATTTCATAGAGACAGTGAGAATTTTTTATCGCAAGCGCCAGGACAGTTTTTGGCAATCAAGGACTGTTATTCTTGTCTATTTACCTTGCCAAATATAGGGCTTCATAACAGTGGACGTATTAGGGACAGTACAGAAAGAGTGGATGAGATGATGAAAAACGAGACAAAGGGGCTGGACCAAGAAATAGACGATGAAGGAAAAAAGCAACAGGACGAAGAAGAAGATGACCATGAAGAAGAGAAACAACATTATGGTGACGGAATAGAGCAGCAATATTACGAAGACGAAGAGCTTCAGTACAATGAAGAGGAAGAGCAACAGTACTTTGATGGTCTACAGTAACAGTACTTTGATGATCTACAGTGTAGAGACGAGGAAGAGCAACAGTACTTTGATGATCTACAGTGTAGATAGGAGGAAGAGCAACAGTACTATGAAGACCCTCAATATAGCTACGAGAAAGAGCAACAGTACTTTGATGATCTACAGTGTAGAGACGAGGAAGAGCAACACTTCTACGTTGACCTAGTGTACAGACGAGGAAGAGCAACAGTACTATGAAGATCAACAGTGTACAGACGAGGAACAGCAACAGTACTATGAAGATCAACAGTGTACAGACGAGGAACAGCAACAGTACTATGAAGATCAACAGTGTACAGACGAGGAAGAGCAACAGTACTATGAAGACCCTCAATATAGCTACGATGAAGAGCAACAGTACTTTGATGATCTACAGTGTAGAGACGAGGAAGAGCAACAGTACTATGAAGACCCTCAATATAGCTACGAGGAAGAGCAACAGTACTTTGATGATCTACAGTGTAGAGACGAGGAAGAGCAACACTTCTACGTTGACCTACAGTGTACAGACGAGGAAGAGCAACAGTACTATGAAGATCAACAGTGTACAGACGAGGAACAGCAACAGTACTATGAAGATCAACAGTGTACAGACGAGGAACAGCAACAGTACTATGAAGATCAACAGTGTACAGACGAGGAACAGCAACAGTACTATGAAGATCAACAGTGTACAGACGAGGAACCGCAACAGTACTATGAAGATCAACAGTGTACAGACGAGGAACAGCAACAGTACTATGAAGATCAACAGTGTACAGACGAGGAACAGCAACAGTACTATGAAGATCAACAGTGTACAGACGAGGAACAGCAACAGTACTATGAAGATCAACAGTGTACAGACGAGGAACAGCAACAGTACTATGAAGATCAACAGTGTACAGACGAGGAACAGCAACAGTACTATGAAGACTTACAGTGTACAGACGAGGAACAGCAACAGTACTATGAAGATCAACAGTGTACAGACGAGGAACCGCAACAGTACTATGAAGATCAACAGTGTACAGACGAGGAACAGCAACAGTACTATGAAGATCAACAGTGTACAGACGAGGAACAGCAACAGTACTATGAAGATCAACAGTGTACAGACGAGGAACAGCAACAGTACTATGAAGATCAACAGTGTACAGACGAGGAACAGCAACAGTACTATGAAGATCAACAGTGTACAGACGAGGAACAGCAACAGTACTATGAAGACTTACAGTGTAGAGAAGACTTAGAGCAGCATTACAAGGAAGGGGAAGAGAAAAAGTGCTTTAGTGTACTGTTACTCTTCCTCTTCTCTATACTGTAGATATTCATTGTACTGTTGCATTTCATTGTATTGTAATTCCTCTTCTTCTCTGCGCTAGAGGTTTTTATTGCACTGTGGCTCTTAATTGTACTGTTGCTCTCCTTCAAAAAGCAAGTGCGCAGGCAGTATAAAACAGAAGAGACAGAATGAGTTTACACTTTATGAAATTTGCATAAAGTTGTTAACAGACTACATAACTTTATTCAAGGGAAGTAAAATAGCAGAAGACTATATTTTTGGAGGAAAAGGGAGATAGCTCTGTAGTTGCTCTATCGGAAATTAAGCCGGGAATATTATTCATAAAGTAAAATCAATTTAGAGATTATAGTTTAACTAATTTGCATAGTACTTTTAAAATTATAGTCGACAGAGAAGAGTCTATGACTTTTAGTCTTAGTTAGCAAAGGGAGACGATTTAAAATTGCGTCCCTTGAGGGTTTTAGTGAGTTTACCAAAAACAATGTGCACTAGAAATTTGCTTGAGTGAACACTTTTATCGAAGAATTGTTGTAATGGAAAATCGGCGTAAAATAGACAATCAGTCTGCTTTTGTGAACGCGAGTAGCGTTAGGAAAAGAAAAGTTCTTGATGTGTTAAACTGTTACAGTGGTGAGCCAGGTCTAGAATGGTACATTCGGGCGGACAAGCCACTGATGTGGTTGGGTTTTCTGTGTTCACAGAAAAAGTATCTAAACTGTCTGCCTAGCCATTTAGCCACTCAGTACATCACTCTCTAGTGTAGATTTTGGTTGCTGTCAGCTACACGTATTATTTCGAAGGACAAGGGTGTCAAGACATGCAGTCCATGATGGGTGAGAGCGCCAAGTCCAACAGGTATGTGAGGTCGCCTCATAGAAGTGCAATATGATAGACAGCTACTAGCAATGAAGTGAAATATGATAGACAGGCACTAGCAATGAAGTGAAATAAGATAGACAGCTACTGGCAATGAAGTATAATATGATAGACAGCCACTAGCAATGAAGTGAAATATGATAGGCAACTACTAGTAATGAAGTGCAATAGGATAGACCGCAAAATATGGAGAATTAGGGAAGCATAGACGGTGGCGGAAAGTTCAACCCCTGGCGGTTTAGGCCAGTCCTATATCCAAGATACGCTACCACAGTATTCCCAATTAAAATAAATCAAGACAGAGTTGAAGTTAGAGACAGCAAAAATGTTGAGTACAGATGAGTAGCGACGCAGAAATCGCACGGAGATGGATGTGTCAGATGCAAATCAGATGAATATAAACCTGTAAATAAACGTTTGGATTTGAGTTCACCGCTGTCAGCGAGAGATATGTTATCAATAGTTAATAAATCATTAACCATCTGTACTGTCTGCTTGTTGTGGGCAACAAAGTTTTCATCCAGGCATTTATCGTCACCATCTGCAACTATCCTTGTTTAGGGCAGCGATAGAACATTTTTATCAACCTATGGACACCCATTGTCACAGTATATAGAGAGACAGAATATTAATTGGTTTGCCCATCTCATGAGGATGGAACCCGATAATTTACCACTACGCGCCTACAACAGTAAAAGACTTGTTTCAGGGCACGGGGAAGACCGAGAGTAGTTGTATAGACAACATTGAAGAAATCCTACAACAGCATGGGCTCACAGTAGTCAATGCGACATACTTGGCTCAAGCACACAAACTGCAGCTCCCTACAACTCTTCACGGCATCAGTGGAACGGAAAAGGACGTAATAAGTAACATTATAATGTAGTGTCTTTTTAAACTTTTTTTTTGTGTTTACAGCATTAAGTGAAACAATTCGTGGTTGGCAAAACTACAAACCATGTTTTTTAATATGTACATGTACATACGTACACTTTGAGTAAGTCAATGGGTTGCATTGTAAGGTGGTCCTGTTCAGGAGTTCCCCCCCCCCCCCCGGATGAAACCGGTAGAAAGGGAGGTGGGCTTGGACACTTAGATAAGGGAGTTGGAGACAGACATGAAAACGATAAGGAGGACATCGATGGACCTTGGGCTGATGACGCACGACTTGAGCGGGAGAGCGGTGCCTTTAACATGATTTTGCTGAAGACCTGTTTTCCTCAGCCAGCTTATGGGAAATGAATGGATAACTATAATTTTGATGTACTTATTAATGTTTTCTTGACAATTTTGTAATGTGTTTTCATTGCTAGATGTGATATAAACCCTTTATGTGATGAATATTTTGAGCATTCTATATTTATACACTCATTCAAATTAACATAGTATAGTGATCTGATACGGACTTGAGACATGCCGAGTTCTCAGCAAAAGTCGTAGCTGTAGAGGTATATGCAACAGGTCTAGGGGTTGCCTAAGTGTTTGATCTACTGAAACTATGTGAAAGGACAGTTAAAAGGCTCGGTGAGCCTGTGTAAAGTGCATCGGGTTGACTGTTTAGCAAACACAACGGACTATATAGCTCAGGGCAGTAATTTATGTACAACGCAATGGTTGCTTTCACAACTGTCTCAAGCTGGCAGCGTGGATAAAACCAGGAATAAAGTTAAAAGTCGCAACCAAGGTGGAGTGGTGCAGTTGCCAATGCAGAGTGTAAAAGACAACAGGAAGCTGACACTTGGGAGTCAAGACTCGCCCCCCCCCCCCTATTTTTTTAAGAGTGTAAAGAAGATAAAGGGCAGAAACACTTGTCCAACGTACCAGGTCCCATTTGATGACCAGATTGCCTCATATTGTAACGCTCTGTATAGAGTTTACTATCATACCTGAATTAAACACGCCATCATAGAGAAGAAAAACTAACATAAAATTTTATATTTCCTGAAATATTGGCGGATTTAAGAGATATCACGAAAACAGTTTATGTTCACATTAAAAAAAAAAAAATGCTGAAACCACCATAGACAGGAGATAGGTTTCAATGAGCACAAATTGCTTGTCTGAGTAACTACATTCAGCAAGGAACAGATGATTTGAAAAGAAATAAATTTTTTAATTGCATGCATTGTACCTTAATTACGTAAATATCCAATAAATATCAATTAATTTACAGATATTAACTTACTGTCTTTGACATCTAACTGTTAGTAGATAAAGTAACGTCTTGTTGATATTGATTACAGATTTTAACTTACTGTGTTTTATATCTACCTGTTACTAGATATAGTAACGTCTTGTTGATATTTAATACAGATTTTAACTTACTGTGTTTTACATCTAACTGTTACTAGATATAGTAACGTCTTGTTGATATTTAATACAGATTTTAACTTACTGTGTTTTACATGTAACTGTTACTGGATATAGTAACGTCTTGTTGATATTGAATACAGCTGTTACCTTACTGTGTTTTACATGTAACTGTTAGTAGATATAGTAACGTTTTGTTAATATTGAATACAGATTTTAACTTACTGTGTTTTACATCTAACTGTTACTAGATATAGTAACGTATTGTTGATATTGAATACAGATTTTAACTTACTGTGTTTTACATGTAACTGTTACTTGATATAGTAATGTCTTGTTAATATTGAATACAGATATAAACTTACTGTGTTTTACACCTAACTTTTACTAGATATAGTAACGTCTTGTTGATATTGAATACAGCTATTACCTTACTATGTTTTACATGTAACTGTTACTAGATATAGTCATCATCATCAGTTGCCATCTCCACAACGAAGGTTGGCTGTAATGGATCTCCAACGTCTTCTGTCTCTTGTCTTGATGGTGCACTCTGATAGACTCTTTCCTGTCCATCTCTTGATGTTGTCTTCCCACTTATAGCGCTGTCTTCCCCTTGCACGTTTGCCTTCAACTCTCCCTTCTGTTATGGTCTTCTGCAGGGTGTTATGCCTTTTTATGTGGCCAAAGTATTTTAGCTGTCGAACTTTGACCTCCCTCATTAGTTCTCTTTTCATACCTAGATTTTCTAGGAACTCCTTATTTGTTTTCTTCTCTTTCCATGAGATACGCCCCATTCTTCTATATATCCACATTTCAAGAGCCTCAATTCTTTCTTCCAACTGCTTATTCATCGTCCATGTTTCTGCACCATACAGAAATGCAGAATATATATAACACTTTATGATTCTCAGTTTTAATTTGTGAGATAACTGTTTGGATGTCAGTATATGTTTCATGTTGTTGAATGTAGCTTTGGCCATTCCTATTCTCTTCTTGATTTCTGTTTCACATCTGCCATCTTCTGTTATTATATGACCGAGATATACGTAGCTCTTGACTTGTTCCAGGATTTCCCCATTTACGCTTATCTTTAATGTGGGTTTATCGTCTGTTTTGCTAATTATCATAGTTTTTGTTTTCTCAATATTAATGTCGAGTCCATATTCATGACTTATACTGTTGACTTGCTTCATTAGTTCTTGTAACTCCTGTTCGCTTTCAGCTAACAATACGGTATCATCTGCATATCTAAGGTTGTTTATTGACCTTCCACTGATCTTCAGTCCTGGTATTTCCTGTATCTGTTTGAAAATTTTTTCGGTGTATAAATTAAATAGGCAGGGGGACAGCACACAACCTTGTCTGACACCTCTTTTTATGTCTATGTATGGTGAATAATTCCTTCCAGATCTTACTGTGGCAGTTTGCTCCGAATAAAGGTTACTGAGTATTCTTATATCTTTTCCATCAATAGATATAGTAACGTCTTCTTAATATTGAATACAGATTTTAACTTACTGTGTTTTACATCTAACTGTTACTAGATATAGTAACGTCTTCTTAATATTGAATACATATTTTAACTTACTGTGTTTTACATGTAGCTGTTACTAGATATAGTAACGTCTTGTTGATATTTAATACAGCTGTTACCTTACTATGTTTTACATGTAATTGTTACTAGATATAGTAACGTCTTGTTAATATTGAATACATATTTTAACTTACTGTGCTTTACATGTAACTGTTACTAGATATAGTAACGACTTGTTGATATTGAACTCAGCTATTACCTTCCTATGTTTTACATGTAACTGTTACTAGATATAGTAATGTCTTGTTAATATTGAATACAGATTTTAACTTACTGTGTTTTACATCTAACTGTTACTAGATATGGTAACGTCTTGTTAATATTGAATACAGCTATTACCTTACTATGTTTTATATGTAACTGTTACTAGATATAGTAACGTCTTGTTGATATTGAATACAGCTATTACCTTACTTTGTTTTACATGTAACTGTTACTAGATATAGTAACGTCTTGTTAATATTGAATACTGTCACGTAGGGTTTATATTCATTTAATTTCCTACATCTTCTTCCTATTCTTTCACCCGAATTCTCTCTTTTATTATCTCTGTATTTCCTTTTTCCTGTATATTTTTTCATCCATTCGTTTTGCGAATATTATTTTCATATAATTCGCAAACTTTACCTGTTTTCCTTTCTCTAAAACTGAGAATCGCACCTGGGTGGTATTGCGTACATGTCAGTCGCGCTGGTCGGACGATAGGCGTGAATTTACAGCATTCGCTAGACATTCGTCTGAGGGTCTCTGGCCTGGGGCGTGAAAATTCACCCGAGGGACATGGAAAGTAGACAGAGAGTCTGCATTTCAGTAAACGCATGAGGTTTTTCGTCAGGAAAAACCCGGCTTAGCGTGAAAATCCACTCCGCACTGCAGTCGGTGGTCTGAGATTTGCAACTCATGCAAGCCCTCGGCCACTGATGGCTGTTACGTCACGCGATAAGCGGACGAAGGTGTTATACGGACAGGGGAGACTATTTCGCTTGGCGAAATAAGATTAGGATCCTGTGTCCGATTTTAAAGATATTGGCCAAGTTTGAAACTTTAATTTCATTCTCGCTCATAGACTCACAGTAGATAGGTTGCTCGTAAACAGAATAGCTGTTAGCGAAGTATCTCAGTTTGTTTCGGCAATTTGTCGAACTTCTAGACTTCCAGAAATACTTTCAGCATTTTATTCTTAAGTTGTGCGACTACCTGTAATTCTGTGGTTGAGGTAATTAATATGATAGATATATAGATTTTGTGAGTGTTAAAGTGTTAAATCGCTTAATTCATTTTAATCTATTTCTTTAGCGCAGAAGAGAAATAAAGTGGTAGGCTATTATATTTTCTAGGGAAGCATTCAGTGGAAAGCAGAATAAAATTAAAATTTCTAGCTTATAACGGCAATTGTAACTATTTATGAATTTAATTTAACCGATAATACTCAGTCGAGTGTATTTTTCTAAACTAACGTATAAACTCTAGAATCGAGCCTCATGAATGGTGACGGAATACGCACGTGTTCCTAATTCATGAGGATTGCTGATTTTTAAATATAACTTACGTCACGGGAAGTTTAAATGATAAGCAAAGCTCTCTGCTTGCAAGTTTAAATGTAAGTTATAACCAGTACAGATTCTGTTTATTATATTATATGTGTTATTTTTCCTCCACACAGTGAAAGTTTTGGGGTGACCCTAACTTTACCAGCACCTAGTAGTAGTTTCCATACTTGTGAAGAAATAGACAGTCCTTATTTTGAACCACGTGGGTTTCTTAAGTACCACTGGTCTAAACAGTGCATATGCAACCCGAGTTAGCCAGAAATACTATATCCCAATAACGGGTTTTTCAAAGACTGTAATGATAAATACTGGACCTTGGAGCCAGATCTCAATTTCTTCTAGAAACTCTGCGTAATTTTTCTGCCTGGTGGCGCGAAATACTTCAAGTATTAACTAACATTTCCCGACTATATATATATATATATTTTTGTGGACAAATCTGTGGTGTGACTAAAGTGAATCCTATACTGAGGGAAGGCACCGACCTGACATTCATCATTTTTAGAAACCTACGCTATTGACACTGTGCTCTGCTAACTCCCGCGCCTGGAATAATTGTTAGGTGACTTAATCAGACATTTGAACAAATCTGCACACCCAAGTAGTCGTTCCCGGAGACTCCGAGTTAAATACGTCTTTTGGAACTGGGGACTTCTTGGCAGAAGACTGCATTTTTTGAGTCTGTGTGAAAATCTAAAATCAGTGTGTTCCAAGAGGCAGCGAGCAAAGTCGTGAGTACCTGTATGAGAGGCCATGGCGGAATGAATGAGTGTACGCTGGTTTGAGTGATATTTTCACTATTATATCTTTGACACCCTGTTGCTGTCCTAATTTTTTTTTTCAATCTGCATAATTTGTTGCTAAGGCTAGAGTTCTTGTGTTTTTGTCTTAGGTTAAATCAGATTTTTTCCAAACTCTGTGCATATAATTACGAGATAAAACATAGAAAACTCTTAGACTCAAACCCTATGTATCTGTGACTCGGGCGCCATCATCTGTTCTCTTAACGGGGCTGGGCTAAACCTAGAGTTAACACTATAAGGGGGCTATCATCCTTGCAACATTTCCTTGAATTTTTATGACTATGTGTATATGTATTCTCCTTGATGTACTTTCTTTGATGTTGTGAGCCGATTTTTTCCTGATATTAAAATCGCTCTTGAACTTAATAATAGTGTTTGGTCAGCTCGTTCTAGATAATATATATATCATTGTTATAGTTTTCCCACGTCTGTGTGTTTACCTGTCGTCACGTGTATGTGCGTGCCTGTGAGTGATAGAAAGATACGTAATATGTATATTGGTGTAGTCTGTCTGACGCTGTAACAACTGTTGTAGAAGATAGGTGAGAGAGAGAAGAATTCTTTTCGCTTTCAGAGACAGACACTATATCAAAATCTATCATCTCACGTGTGTGGAAATTCTATTACCTTTCACTAACTCTCACTGAGTCTATCACCTATTCAAACCTATTCAGAAAGGACCAAACCTAGTCTTAATTCTCCTATCGAAAAATCTACGACAAATGGGTTCTCGTCCGACGGATTTTTGAACTTTGAATAGGAAGACGAGTACGACAAATGGGTTCTCGTCCGACGGATTTTTGAACTTTGAATAGGAAGACGAGTACGACAAATGTGGACTCGTCTATCTGGACTTTGAACTTAAGATTCTGTATTCTGATATAGAGTAAGAGTGTGATGTCTTGTGACTGTGTATCTTTAAAAAAAATAATTACCCCCTAGACTAGCGATCTGTTTACGGGCGTGCTGACCACACAAACTAATAAGTTTTTTTTCCACAGCATCTTTGAATAATATACATTTTGGTTACAGGTTGATTTTGTCGGGATATATGTTAACTGCTGATTGTAATACTAAATGCTGGTAAAGTGGTGAGTGTATAACATTCACTGGGTACTGAGGCAGAACGGCGTTTGAACTAAGTTAAGGAGTGTGTTTCGGACTTTTTGTCCAGATTAATTCCCTCCCTTACCCGATCTGACTTCAGGGGCGAACTTATAGTGGATTTTTAAAAATTAAGGGATTATTTTTCTCTTTAATTTTTGCAATATTCTTTTGCTTTTCCACTGTAGCAACTTATTTTTCAGAAGTAATCTTAACTACCATTTAGTTGGCGTAGTCGTGTTTTGCATTAAGTGCTTTATTGCCGATAATAGATTTTACTTTGGAGGAGGTATCCCAGGGTTAAGGATATCATCTTTTGAATTTTTGGTACATTTTTTTTCTCGTAAGTGGTAGGAGTCAGTGTATCCTTTTTCCTATTTTCTTTCTCCACTAGTCTCAGTCACTGACATAATATGGCCGAGAGGGCAAAACTTAGACAACTCCTCAGGGACGAAGCGAGAGAGGAGGGACTGGAAGGAGAGGAAGCGAAAGCTTTTGTCAGGGACGAACTTGAGAGATATGATGCGGAGAGGAAAGCAGAAGAAGCTTGGAGGAAAGAAGCAGAAGGCCGGCTATTACAGCAGAAGAAGATTGAGGAGGAAATGGAAATTCGCAGGATGCAGCATGACGAAAGAGAGAAAGAGAAGGAGAGACAGCATGAGGAAAAAGAGAAGGAGAGACAGCATGAGGAAAGAGAGAAGGAGAGACAACATGAGTTGGCTCTTAAAGCTCTAGAACTTCAAAGTCGTGGCGCTGCCTCTACCTCCACCAATGGAGAGTCTTCTCCTCATTCTTCCTTAACTGATCCTTCTAACAGTCAATCTCTTCACCTCACTGCTATGTCTTTTCCGCTAGAATCTTTCCCTTGTCCAAATGAGAAGATTGACACTTGGCTAGAAAAAATTTGAGAAAATTGCAACTCTGTACGGTTTAGAGAGGTCGCGTTGGAACATGAAGCTTTCCCAGGCTTTGAAAAGTTCTGCGTATGATGTTTACGCCAAACTGGAAAGCAGCCAACAAGACAACTATGATCTGTTGAAGAAAGCGTTATTGGAGCGCTTTGAAATGAACGCTCGAAAATTTTTGCAACTGTTTCGCAACAGCCGGAAAGAGAATTCTGAAACTTTTCAGCAGTTCTCGTCTCGTTTGAAGGGTTATCTGACAAAGTGCCTAGAGCTCTCACAGCTCCCCTCTACCTATGAAGGTCTTGAGGAATTTGTTTTAACAGAACAAGTAAAGAACACATTGTCTGCTGATACCCGGAGATTTCTCGCTGAGCAGGGGGCAGAAAAACTTGAAGACATTTTGGAAAAGTCTGAGCGTTATCACAATGCGCTGGCTGAACTACCGGCCACAAAGCGGAAACCGACAGAGGAGCATTTTCGAAAACATAACCTAGAGCAATCTTCTCAGGCTTCTAACCAAAACAACCACAGAGAAACTGGACCTCAAAACCCCCCTCCTGAAAAATCCAAGTTCTACAAGAACAAGTACCCCAACCACCCCAAACAGTCTGATCAACCCGACCGCCCTACATGGCAGCGTAGCCAGAAAGGACAAGGTGGCAAAGGGAGAACCCCTGAGCACGGGACATATGATCAGACCGAGCACACCGAGCCTAAACGCATCGGATGCTTATTGACAGTCTCGCAAGGCGGAATTATTGACAGTGATTCCCAACCTGTTGGGGATACACCCTCAACGCGAGGTATTGTTTTTTTGAACGGTTCTCAAACTTCTTGCTTATTTGACACGGGGCTTTCTTACGATTGCATTGTTGCCAGAAACCTGGTTAAACCCGGTCAAGAGACAGGAGAGACCGTCAAACTTTGTGGAGTTCGTAAGAGTGATGCACCTACAGCGCTTCCCATCGCATTGGTGGAGATACACTCTGACTTTGTCAGAGGTGTGATCAAAGCAGCTGTTATGGATGATCCCATCTACCCAGTCATACTTGGCGGGAGATACGTGTGTATTGGGAAACCGGAAGAGCCGATTGTGGCAGCGGTAACTACAAGAGGGCAAACCAAGAAGGAACGGGAGCCTGCGCCAAATTTGTTACCTATGGAACTTAAAGAAGCGCAATACAAGGACCCTACCTTGGCACCCTGCTTTAGGAATCTGCCCATGGCGAAGGAACCAAAACAGCACGGGGACATTTTTTCTGAGGATGGCGTACTTTATCGGAGAACGGGCAAGCCTGACCAAGGTTACAACCAGCTCCTAGTACCGAAACAGTACAGAAGCCAAATCCTAGAAATGGGGCACTCTCTTCCCTTTAGCGGACATATGGGACAGAACGCCACAAACCAACGTATAACCACTCATTATTGGTGGCCAGGAGTAAATACTGATATTATCAGATATGTCAAATCCTGTGCCCAGTGCCAACGTGTGCCACCCAAGCAACGGGCACCCCCAGTCCACATGGGTGAAATGCCAATAATGGGAACACCATTCGAACGGGTTGTGATCGACATTTTAGGGCCTTTCGAAAGGACTAAAAGAAGGAACAGGTTCATCCTGACCTTAGTCGATACATGCACTTTATGGGCAGAAGCTATCCCGCTAACATGCGCAGATGCCAAGCATGTCGCAGAAGCCCTCGTGCAGATTTTCACTCGGTTGGGATTCCCTCAGCAAGTGTTGACGGATAATGGATCTCCATACCGAAACCTGTTGATGGATGAGATCGTTAAGATCTTGAGGACCCAACACATCCACATTAAGCCTTATACTCCGGCCGGAAATGGGCTCGTGGAACGTGCTAATGGAAACCTCACCATGATGCTAAGTAAGCTGGCACAAGTGAAACCTGAAGATTGGGATCTCTGTATTCCTGCAGCATTATTTGGCTACAGAGAATCTCCTCATACTTCCACAGGATTTCCGCCAGCTACACTCTTATTCGGCAGACCCATTAAGGGCCCGCTTGAAGCCTTACTTCAGTCTCTGACAGACGAGAAGGCGGATGAGACAGTTGTCTCAGCCAGTAAATATGTGTCGGTTTTAAAGGAACGGTTGAAACTAGGGTGGGACCTAGCAACGACTAACTTTAAGCGAGCACGCACCAAGCACGCTAACCGATACAGGAAAGTCGCGGAAGAGAGAGAACTGGAAGCAGGAGAGAAAGTTTTGGTGTTGCTCCCTACCGAGAACAACCAACTGAAGATCGGATGGCAAGGGCCGTTTACCGTCCTGAAAAAGATTTCTAAGGCTAACTACCAGATCTCTATTGAAGGAAAGGAGAAGGTTTTCCATTTAAATCTCTTAAAGAGATACTTGGAAAAACCAGTGCCAACCTCCGATCATCTCCTGACGATCGCCAAAACGGACGAAGATGACGATAGTGGCAGGGATATTCCACCGCTATCACAGGAAATCTTTCAAAAATGTCAGAAGCGGCGACGCTCTTTCAAGCGCGCATATGAGACATTCCAGGGGAAGGAAACTTTGAGGAGTGGACTTGAGTAGGAATTGGACAGAGATGGAGGGGGAAGAGGAGAGGGAAGAAGACAGACACCCCGAAGCTACGGTTATAGGAAATTAAACTCCATAACGTAGACATGGAGTGCTTCCATATCTTAAAGGGGGGAGGCTCTGTCACGTAGGGTTTATATTCATTTAATTTCCTACATCTTCTTCCTATTCTTTCACCCGAATTCTCTCTTTTATTATCTCTGTATTTCCTTTTTCCTGTATATTTTTTCATCCATTCGTTTTGCGAATATTATTTTCATATAATTCGCAAACTTTACCTGTTTTCCTTTCTCTAAAACTGAGAATCGCACCTGGGTGGTATTGCGTACATGTCAGTCGCGCTGGTCGGACGATAGGCGTGAATTTACAGCATTCGCTAGACATTCGTTTGAGGGTCTCTGGCCTGGGGCGTGAAAATTCACCCGAGGGACATGGAAAGTAGACAGAGAGTCTGCATTTCAGTAAACGCATGAGGTTTTTCGTCAGGAAAAACCCGGCTTAGCGTGAAAATCCACTCCGCACTGCAGACGGTGGTCTGAGATTTGCAACTCATGCAAGCCCTCGGCCACTGATGGCTGTTATGTCACGCGATAAGCGGACGAAAGTGTTATACGGACAGGGGAGACTATTTCGCTTGGCGAAATAAGATTAGGATCCTGTGTCCGATTTTAAAGATATTGGCCAAGTTTGAAACTTTAATTTCATTCTCGCTCATAGATTCACAGTAGATAGGTTGCTCGTAAACAGAATAGCTGTTAGCGAAGTATCTCAGTTTGTTTCGGCAATTTGTCGAACTTCTAGACTTCCAGAAATACTTTCAGCATTTTATTCTTAAGTTGTGCGACTACCTGTAATTCTGTGGTTGAGGTAATTAATATGATA
The DNA here is from genome assembly GCA_024509875.1 of Oreohelix idahoensis. Taxonomy (NCBI): domain Eukaryota; kingdom Metazoa; phylum Mollusca; class Gastropoda; order Stylommatophora; family Oreohelicidae; genus Oreohelix; species Oreohelix idahoensis. The sequence goes on from JAMPIV010004633.1 coordinate 43,661, forward strand.
GATATATAGATTTTGTGAGTGTTAAAGTGTTAAATCGCTTAATTCATTTTAATCTATTTCTTTAGCGCAGAAGAGAAATAAAGTGGTAGGCTATTATATTTTCTAGGGAAGCATTCAGTGGAAAGCAGAATAAAATTAAAATTTCTAGCTTATAACGGCAATTGTAGCTATTTATGAATTTAATTTAACCGATAATACTCAGTCGAGTGTATTTTTCTAAACTAACGTATAAACTCTAGAATCGAGCCTCATGAATGGTGACGGAATACGCACGTGTTCCTAATTCATGAGGATTGCTGATTTTTAAATATAACTTACGTCACGGGAAGTTTAAATGATAAGCAAAGCTCTCTGCTTGCAAGTTTAAATGTAAGTTATAACCAGTACAGATTCTGTTTATTATATTATATGTGTTATTTTTCCTCCACACAGTGAAAGTTTTGGGGTGACCCTAACTTTACCAGCACCTAGTAGTAGTTTCCATACTTGTGAAGAAATAGACAGTCCTTATTTTGAACCACGTGGGTTTCTTAAGTACCACTGGTCTAAACAGTGCATATGCAACCCGAGTTAGCCAGAAATACTATATCCCAATAACGGGTTTTTCAAAGACTGTAATGATAAATACTGGACCTTGGAGCCAGATCTCAATTTCTTCTAGAAACTCTACGTAATTTTTCTGCCTGGTGGCGCGAAATACTTCAAGTATTAACTAACATTTCCAGACTATATATATATATATTTTTTGGACAAATCTGTGGTGTTACTAAAGTGAATCCTATACTGAGGGAAGGCATCGATCTGACATTCATCATTTTTAGAAACCTACGCTATTGACACTGTGCTCTGCTAACTCCCGCGCCTGGAATAATTGTTAGGTGACTTAATCAGACATTTGAACAAATCTGCACACCCAAGTAGTCGTTCCCGGAGACTCCGAGTTAAATACGTCTTTTGGAACTGGGGACTTCTTGGCAGAAGACTGCATTTTTTGAGTCTGTGTGAAAATCTAAAATCAGTGTGTTCCAAGAGGCAGCGAGCAAAGTCGTGAGTACCTGTATGAGAGGCCATGGCGGAATGAATGAGTGTACGCTGGTTTGAGTGATATTTTCACTATTATATCTTTGACACCCTGTTGCTGTCCTAATTTTTTTTTCAATCTGCATAATTTGTTGCTAAGGCTAGAGTTCTTGTGTTTTTTCCTGGGTTAAATCAGATTTTTTCCATACTCTGTGCATATAATTACGAGATAAAACATAGAAAAACTCTTAGACTCAAACCCTATGTATCTGTGACTCGGGCGCCATCATCTGTTCTCTTAACGGGGCTGGGCTAAACCTAGAGTTAACACTATAAGGGGGCTATCATCCTTGCAACATTTCCTTGAATTTTTATGACTATGTGTATATGTATTCTCCTTGATGTACTTTCTTTGATGTTGTGAGCCGATTTTTTCCTGATATTAAAATCGCTCTTGAACTTAATAATAGTGTTTGGTCAGCTCGTTCTAGATAATATATATATCATTGTTATAGTTTTCCCACGTCTGTGTGTTTACCTGTCGTCACGTGTATGTGCGTGCCTGTGAGTGATAGAAAGATACGTAATATGTATATTGGTGTAGTCTGTCTGACGCTGTAACAACTGTTGTAGAAGATAGGTGAGAGAGAGAAGAATTCTTTTCGCTTTCAGAGACAGACACTATATCAAAATCTATCATCTCACGTGTGTGGAAATTCTATTACCTTTCACTAACTCTCACTGAGTCTATCACCTATTCAAACCTATTCAGAAGGGACCAAACCTAGTCTTAATTCTCCTATCGAAAAATCTACGACAAATACAGATTTTAACTTACTGTGTTTTAATCTAACTTTTACTAGATATAGTAACGTCTTGTTATTGAAATTATTCCTTCATTCATCTCCCTTCAGCTCCCTACGAAAGTATGGACCTTCAACAAACTTATGTTAAGTGTTCCTGTCCTGTGTATTCATCTGAAAGTCTTTCCATGTTTTCTTCACGCCTTTCATGTCTGTCGAAAGTTCTCTTCTCCATGTGTTCTGTGATCTCCTTCTACCTCGCTTATTTTGGGGATTCCAGGTCAAGGGCTGCCTTGTATTGCTATCAACAAGTTTCCTCAACGTGTGTCATATCCATCGCCGGGGTCGTCTTCTTATCTCTTGTTCCACTGACATTAGCCTGGCTTTTGTAAACAGTTCCATATTAGAGATCTTGCCACACTACTTCAATCCTTCTATTCTACAAAAGAACTTTTTTATGAAAGTCTGTAGATTTTAGGTTACTGTTTTTTGCTGTTCTCCATGTTTCAGAGCCATAAAATAGGACAGGTGACATGTGAATTTAAAACTCCTATTTGCATGTTGGGCAATATAAGCCCCGCCGTACCTACGATCATTGTTTCAAACCAGCAAACCAGTAGAAGAGAGGGACTACAATTACATCAGTTACGTCTGCCCAAACCAAGGATCGACCTGTTCAAAAAGAGTCTAGCCTACTCTGGGGCCTACTTGTAGAACAGCCTTCCACACCACATAAAAAACCTACGTAGACAATACTCATTCAGCAAAGCACTTTGCAAACACTTGATTACATCGATTATCTATAAATTAGCAGATATACATTTTTACTGCTCGAAGATGTGTCCTGCTACAGAAGTGCATAAGAAACTGTTACTATTATTTAATTTTCCCTCAAGAATGTACGGATATAAGCGAGAATGTGTTTACGTAATTTGTGTATTGATGTTTAATGACACATTCAAAAACGCAGATTAATTTTTGATGACCACGTGTGTGAGTGTCGGGATACAGAATGAAAGATTAAGGGCTGGATGGTCCGACAGACCTGGGTCCCCAATTCTTTACCCTTTTAAATAAAGTTATGTACATCTATCTCTCCTACTGATTCTGCTTTTGGGTTAATATTCAACATATGACATTTTTGCAGATGATTGTACTATCTACAGTAGTGACACTGACTGCGCGACACTTGAAATGACTCCTCAAAGCGATGTAGACAATCTAACAAAATGGAGTAATATGAACCGTATGCCAGTAACCACAGCAACTACAAAATCTATATTGATTACCCCGAAACAAAGAAATAACACCATGTCTCAGCTCCTTCAATAGCAGACTGTCAATTACATCATGAGTTCTGATACCATACCACCGAATCTGATTATTTATTATTATTTTTTTTTTTAAATTTAATTTTATTTATTTATTTATTTATTTTTAAATTTCATTTTATTTTATTTTAATGTTTGTTTAATGAAAAATACTAAATTTTGATTTTGACTGCATACTGCAAACGTACGCTGTTATATTACCTTAATAATGTTGCATGCCTTCATATTAATGCTTTAAGTAACATGTGGGAATGAAAGGATATAATATGCAAGATAAATGAGAGTAAAGGGCAGAATGTAAGACGGGCCTGCGCGCCCAATTCTTAACCCTTCGAAAATAAAGTTCGTTCGTTCGTTCTCTCTTTTCTCTCTCTCTCTCTCTCTCTCTCTCTCTCTCTCTCCCTCTCTCTCTCTCTCTTTCTCTCTTTTTCTTTCGCCTGTTCTCTATTCGTCTACATCTCCACACCCTGGAACACCAAGTTAAGCTATTGTGATGGAGTTACTGTGATTTGGTCTTCAATAGGCCCCATTTCGTTTTCTCATCGTAACTATTGAGTTTGCCATTTTTGTCTTCCCTCTATTTTAAAGATTGGGAAGGATTCTTTTTCTCTCTGAATAATAGGGGTGTTTAGATTTTTTCTGTAGGTAAAGTAATTGCGGGTTTTTTTCTATAGGGATTAATGTAGGTTAGTACTGAAATGGCACCAGTCGGCCTTTTTCTAATTATCGCGATCTTGAAAATTCCATTTTTTGCGTTGTTAAATTTATCGCGGTCATTTTTCGTGGGGAAGGGGAGATGACCCCTACCCAGGTTACGTCCAACGTAAGTTGGAGCTAATCACATTCGGTTCTGCTCACGCTAGCGGACGACGTTAGGTAACGTTACGCAGCCGGAAATACGCGCGCATTTAAAGGAAGCAAGAATACACTGGTTCTAAATTTAGAGATGAGCGCATGGAAAATTTTAGAGAATCTTTAATTCTATTGGTTGTAGTGAGACGCCTTGCCTCAAGTAGGTCGGGGGTCCGCGTGGTTAAATCTAAAATAAATAACGCGTTTTTCAGTTTAGGGTCTCTTAGTATGCAGAAAGCCCGGGTCGTGTATCCAAGCATATTGTCGGCTTCTAACGCTGAAGGAACGCAATATTTGGTATGTCAGTAATTTAAAGTAGCGTGATAATTAAATCTAGTATTCTCTAATAGAGCCTTAGTCCGTTCTAATTTAATTTATTTTTTAACTTTATAACTTGTAACGCCATCATTTATTTCTAGTGATAGCAGTGTCTATGAGTGATGAAGAGATATTACGTAGGTGTGCTCCGTAGATTTAATAGAAAGTCTGAAGAAATACACGCATCCTAGATTTATATTAATTTACAGAATATTCTGAAGCGCGGGTATTTTATTTCCTTGAAGATTAATTCTGATAAGTCTCCTAATAAAATACGGGAACGGATTTTTCGGGAAAAGTTAATCACGTGGTTACCGGGATTTATTGGAGTAGAAATTCTGGATGGATAGAGTAGATATTAACTATTTTTCTATCGGGGGAGTTAAAATATAATTTCAGGGAAACCACGTGGGGTAGAAGTGAAAGGAAAATTATGGTGCCTTAAGTGGTTGTGTAATTAAATATTATGCAGAGTAGTATTTGATTTGTGTGTTATGGAATTTAATGAGTTCTAGGAAATATAGTCTATAGAGATAGATATATTTCTGTGTATAGAGATGTAATATAAATGTAATGGTGAATTTTAATCATTGATGTGCAGTTAATTGTTGTGCATTTTTATCATAAGGGGGAAACGATGATAAGGTCCTGAGACCGCTTACAGAGTTAAAGTAGGCCTAAGTACGGGAGGTTCCCCTACCTGTTTTTAATGTTTAAGGCCTGAGGCAAGCTGTGTATAATTAGTATTGATCAGTGAGTCTGGGGTTTACTAGACAGGCAGGGAGTTGATGGGAATAGCTGACCCAGGGTCAGGAAATATTTATGTATTGTCGTGCACAAGATGAAAGGGGAAATGGTGAAGCAGTCTGCGTTTTGGGTGTTTACATGTTTGTGCTAAGATATGAGCGTGACTGAAGCATCCACTGTTTACGTTTTATATGTAAGTTTATTATATGGAAGTATTTTGGTATTGTAGTACAGAGTGGCATGTCTTTTGTGTCCACAGCAGTGGTCACGGCCCGAAGAGCGGGGGTTGCCAATAAATCTTGTTCCTGACAGCTGGCAAAGGTAGCCAGTCTTCTCAAGAGAGAAAAAGTCGAGGAAGCGCCAGAGGCGTAAGAGCTTGTACCGCGGTGGGTATCGGCTCTGAGTATTGTGGCCCCAGAGAGAGGGAGCGAGGAAGAGCAGGTCGAGACAGCGACGCAGTCTTCAGTGAGAAGGGTTTTCTTAAAACCCGGAGCTCTAAGCTCATACACACCCATCGAACCCAAGCAAGCGGGTTGGTGTGTCTTTTTTTTTTAGCCTCGGTCAAAATTAATACCGAAGGGCCTAAACCCAAATGAGGGGTAACATAGCAAGGGAGAATCAGCTTTCTTTTCGCCAAATAGAGAAGCCTCTACAGTCTACGGCAAGTGCCTAGTCATCAGAAGTACGAGTCAGAACCAGGAAGAAAGGGATATCATTTCCCGGTTGCTGAAATGAAACGAGAGCAGCAAGGCAGGAGAAGTGGAGAGAGATGGTGAAAATAGATCAGGGACCTGCAGAGTCTCATAGTATTCTTAGAGGATAGCCTCTGAGCCTTAGAGTTAGAGAAAAAGTCTATTACATAGCAGTGCAGAGTGTGACTTAGTGGCGTATAGCGCTGACAGAGTTAGCTACTGTGCAGATAGTCTTCGGCAGTACCAGCAGAACCTTGACATTAGAAATAGTAAATTATAGAGTGTGGCTTTAGTTGACGCCCCACCAAATTAGACTGTAGTTAAGATCACTTATCATTTTTTTTAAATTTTGTCCCCAGCAGGGTGTATGAAGGAGTGAAAGTGGTTGGAGTTTTTTAATTTGGTGTGCTTATAATCAAATTGATTTTCTTTGTTTTCCAGGTCGGTGCAACCTGGCACGATATATGCTTTTCTTTGTTTGTTACTATGTTATAAAAAATTCTGTTGATTTGTATAATAAACTTATTTAATGTTCACTGGATCAGCTTCTTCACTGTATAGTCCTTAACTGTTGTCTGTACAGTGGTGTCTGTAGTGTTAGTTTAACCTTATCTCCTTTAGTCTGTTAAAGGTAGCCAGAGGTGGTGAGTTTATAGCATTTCTTGACGTCACGATTTGGCGAGGAAGATTTAATTTCGGTTATCCTCCTCGGGCCAATAGACTCACCTTACTACATTCACTGTCATTTCTCATAATTAATCTATTATCTTAGTCTTTTCTCACACTAGGGTTTTGTCCTACACTTGGGCATAACTCTAACTTAAATCCAACTCGTGACAAAGTGGGGGCTCGTCCGGGATCAGCTTTGTAGGATCATTCTGGGATCTTATCTAGATTGACAGATTGTTTTCTATAGGGAAGTCTGAGAATAGATTCTTTCAATATCCCCTAGACAGAGCTAGTAGAACTGATCCAGTTATAAGTTTTTCCACAGAAAGTTTTTCCACAGGTTGCAGGCAGTTGGATTGTAGGTATAGGTTAGTTATAGAACTTAGAGGTAATTGATGGCTAACTGATTTTTTTTCTTAACAGGAAGGTAGAATTTTTAGTAGCTGCATAACAATATTTTTCAGGTAGTTATTAGTCAGACTGGTGCTAGTCTGAGTTCGGGTTTTGGGACAGCGGTTATAGAGAGATTAATTCCTAGTAGGTAACGGGAAGTTATGGGGCCTTCACGTCTCTATATTTGTGAGCTTACGGCAGAATTTGCAGGTAACATGGCTGATCTCGATAAAGTACATAAGATTGCACTTGAGGTAGCTAAGTTCATGGAGTACGGTGATAGCGAAATTCCACCCCTTCTGGAATATGCAGAAAGCCTGCAGAGGCAATATGAAGTAGACAACTTATTTGGCAATCGTCTAGCCTTGGCATGGACCTGTGCAAAAGCTGGGGACAGCGAAGCATTCATCCGAGAGTTGGTAGACGAAGCGATGGAACAGGACCTGGAATCGGAAAGAAGACGACAACAGAGGGAAAAGGAGCTACTAGAAAAGGACAACCCCTCTGAAAATCTTGCGCCATTAAATGATAACTTGTCGGCTCAAACTGCGCCCCAACTCCAGGAAAAGGACTTTCCGTTGGAAATGGACCCGAAGCCCAAACAAGGGAGGGGGTTAAGTAAGGAAAGCAGCCCTTACAACGCTGGGAAGATTACGAAGCGATCCCAGGCGTGGAAACTGCATAACAGGGGGAATAACGCGAGCAAGCATAAATCGGATGGCTACCGATTCTCCCATGCTCGTGAGACAGCACGACATACTCGACACGGAAAGTCGAGGGCAGGGTTCGAATCCCTAATAAGGCATGTTTCGCCAGCTCCCCAGCGGGACAGCGAAAAACAACAGGCAGAGGCGCATTCGCCTGACATCCCTGTGCAGCCTAATGGCAAAACAGTGGTGATTGTGGAAGTACATTCTTTGTCGTCGGGAATTAGGCCCCCGATGGTATTAGCTCCTTCAGGAGAGGGACATACTGACAAGAACTGTATTCAAGGAACAGTAGAACAAGTCACTGAGAGCTTTCTCTCAGATTCTCCGCGATCAAACGGGATCTTAAACCGTCAAGTGTCACTGCAGGACACATTCCAACTGACGCCAGTAACTCTCACAGGGGAGGGCAAGGTTGAAGGTAGAACCAGGGTGTTAGACGGAGAGCTCCCGTGGTCTACAGGTTCATCTCACCAACTTTTCAGGCCAGAAAAGAGTGAGAAAAGCGGCCTTACGCATTTGCAAGGAGCTACTTTAGAGAGCTCTGTCCCTCTTCGTATTGGTAGGGGAAGAGCGAGCTCAGAACCACTGCCAGGGGCAGATATTACCTACCTTTCTTCAAGGTAGAAGCTATTGAGATCGATCAGGATTCAATAGAAACCCAGCAAGCAATCGGAGGCTCGACACCAGAGGAACCCGAGATGGGGCATCTTTTTTGCACTATACCAGCGGTCACAAACCCGCTGATGCGCAGCACTGTAGTCGCCGTCGCCAGGCCTCTACAGAGCCAGCCGGTCAGTTCAGCTGACCAGTCAGTCTTTTGCCGGACAAGGCAAGGGAAGTTCCAGACCCGCCATTGGAGGGCACAGGTCTGAAGAGAGGTCAACTCTCCCACCGGAGCATGGGAGTAGTTAAGGAGAGGAAAAAAGAAGAAACAGATGCGCGTTTCTTTGGCCAACAAACTTTTCCAATTTCGGAACAGTGATTCTCGCTCGTGGGACATTACAGTCAGCCGCAGGTACCTCAGATCAGCTAGGTACAGGCCATATAAACGTAAACACCCAGCGGATAGTCTTTGTCGGACAGCACGTAACCCGCTAATTACCTGTTCAGTGGTCAGGGAGTTGTGCGGGAGCTGTACTCCACCAAGGCCAAGGACACTTATCAGGAAGAAACCCTGGAGGAGAAAATTAAGTAAACAAGGCCAGGTGCACACGGGAAGGAGGTATGGTTTGGGTGATTGGCCCAGCCGCCTGCCAGTTGCAGAGCGACTCAAAGACAGCTCGGGAGACATAGATAGGGACCAATCTGAACACCAAGACCACAGTAAATTAGATCGGCAGGCTCCGACCTCGAAGGGTGGGGTAATGTGATGGAGTTACTGTGATTTAGTCTTCAATAGGCCCCATTTCGTTTTCTCTTCGTAACTATTGAGTTTGCCATTTTTGTCTTCCCTCTATTAAAGATTGGGAAGTATTCTTTTTCTCTCTGAATAATAGGGGTGTTTAGATTTTTTCTGTAGGTAAAGTAATTGCGGGTTTTTTTCTATAGGGATTAATGTAGGTTAGTACTGAAATGGCACCAGTCGGCCTTTTTCTAATTATCGCGATCTTGAAAATTCCATTTTTTGCGTTGTTAAATTTATCGCGGTCATTTTTCGTGGGGAAGGGGAGATGACCCCTACCCAGGTTACGTCCAACGTAAGTTGGAGCTAATCACATTCGGTTCTGCTCACGCTAGCGGACGACGTTAGGTAACGTTACGCAGCCGGAAATACGCGCGCATTTAAAGGAAGCAAGAATACACTGGTTCTAAATTTAGAGATGAGCGCATGGACAATTTTTGAGTATCTTTAATTCTATTGGTTGTAGTGAGACGCCTTGCCTCAAGTAGGTCGGGGGTCCGCGTGGTTAAATCTAAAAAAATAACGCGTTTTTCAGTTTAGGGTCTCTTAGTATGCAGAAAGCCCGGGTCGTGTATCCAAGCATATTGTCGGCTTCTAACGCTGAAGGAACGCAATATTTGGTATGTCAGTAATTTAAAGTAGCGTGATAATAAAATCTAGTTCTCTAATAGAGCCTTAGTCCGTTCTAATTTAATTTATTTTTTAACTTTATAACTTGTAACGCCATCATTTATTTCTAGTGATAGCAGTGTCTATGAGTGATGAAGAGATATTACGTAGGTGTGCTCCGTAGATTTAATAGAAAGTCTGAAGAAATACACGCATCCTAGATTTATATTAATTTACAGAATATTCTGAAGCGCGGGTATTTTATTTCCTTGAAGATTAATTCTGATAAGTCTCCTAATAAAATACGGGAACGGATTTTTTCGGGAAAAGTTAATCACGTGGTTACCGGGATTTATTGGAGTGGAAATTCTGGATGGATAGAGTAGATAATTAAGTATTTTTCTATCGGGGGAGTTAAAATATAATTTCAGGGAAACCACGTGGGGTAGAAGTGAAAGGAAAATTATGGTGCCTTAAGTGGTTGTGTAATTAAATATTATGCAGAGTAGTATTTGATTTGTGTGTTATGGAATTTAATGAGTTCTAGGAAATATAGTCTATAGAGATAGATATATTTCTGTGTATAGAGATGTAATATAAATGTAATGGTGAATTTTAATCATTGATGTGCAGTTAATTGTTGTGCATTTTTATCATAAGGGGGAAACGATGATAAGGTCCTGAGACCGCTTACAGAGTTAAAGTAGGCCTAAATACTGGAGTTTCCCCTACCTGTTTTTAATGTTTTAAGGCCTGAGGCAAGCTGTGTATAATTAGTATTGATCAGTGAGTCTGGGGTTTACTAGACAGGCAGGGAGTTGATGGGAATAGCTGACCCAGGGTCAGGAAATATTTATGTATTGTCGTGCACAAGATGAAAGGGGAAATGGTGAAGCAGTCTGCGTTTTGGGTGTTTACATGTTTGTGCTAAGATATGAGCGTGACTGAAGCATCCACTGTTTACGTTTTATATGTAAGTTTATTATATGGAAGTATTTTGGTATTGTAGTACAGAGTGGCATGTCTTTTGTGTCCACAGCAGTGGTCACGGCCCGAAGAGCGGGGGTTGCCAATAAATCTTGTTCCTGACAGCTGGCAAAGGTAGCCAGTCTTCTCAAGAGAGAAAAAGTCGAGGAAGCGCCAGAGGCGTAAGAGCTTGTACCGCGGTGGGTATCGGCTCTGAGTATTGTGCCCCAGAGAGAGGGAGCGAGGAAGAGCAGGTCGAGACAGCGACGCAGTCTTCAGTGAGAAGGGTTTTCTTAAAACCCGGAGCTCTAAGCTCATACACACCCATCGAACCCAAGCAAGCGGGTTGGTGTGTCTTTTTTTTTTAGCCTCGGTCAAAATTAATACCGAAGGGCCTAAACCCAAATGAGGGGTAACATAGCAAGGGAGAATCAGCTTTCTTTTCGCCAAATAGAGAAGCCTCTACAGTCTACGGCAAGTGCCTAGTCATCAGAAGTACGAGTCAGAACCAGGAAGAAAGGGATATCATTTCCCGGTTGCTGAAATGAAACGAGAGCAGCAAGGCAGGAGAAGTGGAGAGAGATGGTGAAAATAGATCAGGGACCTGCAGAGTCTCATAGTATTCTTAGAGGATAGCCTCTGAGCCTTAGAGTTAGAGAAAAAGTCTATTACATAGCAGTGCAGAGTGTGACTTAGTGGCGTATAGCGCTGACAGAGTTAGCTACTGTGCAGATAGTCTTCGGCAGTACCAGCAGAACCTTGACATTAGAAATAGTAAATTATAGAGTGTGGCTTTAGTTGACGCCCCACCAAATTAGACTGTAGTTAAGATCACTTATCATTTTTTTTTAATTTTGTCCCCAGCAGGGTGTATGAAGGAGTGAAAGTGGTTGGAGTTTTTTAATTTGGTGTGCTTATAATCAAATTGATTTTCTTTGTTTTCCAGGTCGGTGCAACCTGGCACGATATATGCTTTTCTTTGTTTGTTACTATGTTATAAAAATTCTGTTGATTTGTATAATAAACTTATTTAATGTTCACTGGATCAGCTTCTTCACTGTATAGTCCTTAACTGTTGTCTGTACAGTGGTGTCTGTAGTGTTAGTTGAACCTTATCTCCTTTAGTCTGTTAAAGGTAGCCAGAGGTGGTGAGTTTATAGCATTTCTTGACGTCACGATTTGGCGAGGAAGATTTAATTTCGGTTATCCTCCTCGGGCCAATAGACTCACCTTACTACATTCACTGTCATTTCTCATAATTAATCTATTATCTTAGTCTTTTCTCACACTAGGGTTTTGTCCTACACTTGGGCATAACTCTAACTCAAATCCAACTCGTGACAGCTATCCAACACCAGTGTACAATGTATCCTACGTTATGACTCGTAAACATGACATAGGTTGTCGGAGTGGCTAAGAGGTATGGTGTCCGCCTCGAATTCTAGAGGTACCGGGTTTGATTCCCAGTTGAGGGGATACATTTATGAAAGTGTTTTTTTCAGAACCAGTGGTTCTAATGATGTCATACTTCCCCATAATCTCATGGGTAGTGAGATTAGATGCCTACCCTTATCGGATAAGGGCGAAAAACAAAGGAGGTCCCGTGTGCAAGTTGCGCACGTTAAAAATCCCACGGCAGTTGGAAATGGTAAAGAGTAGGCCTATCAAGCCGCTGTCCTGGCAAATTTTAAAAATTAGAAACCTACCCACCACAAAATATTTATAGAATGTGTGATTCCTATATACACACATTTGAATTCTCGCCGGTGCTACGGAGTACGTGCACTGTGCTGAAATCCCCTTGTGTGGTCTAAAGGAGGAGATCAGAGCACTGATGGAGTTGTCGGTGTGCAATGAAGATAGTCCTTAAAACCAAACCAAACCAAACATGGCATATGACAAAGAAAGACCCAATCAAAACTCGTGATAATCTCCAGCTCATGCCTTCGTCGCATCCGGGGTATCAAATGATCAGAAGTGATAACAAATAACGACCAGGCCTTGTGGAACAAAACTTAAAACAACAATTAGTACAGCGAATGATTACAGAGAGAATTAGCAGATGGATAGGACAACCTCTTAGGAAACGACGAACTAATATAACTAGACATGACTTTGACTGGAACCTACAACGGAAGAGAAAAGTGGGAAGTCCAAAGAGAAACAGGAGAAGGAAATCGAAAGAGGAACGAACAAGTGAACGAACGAATGAACGAAATGTTTTTTTTTCAAGGTAATGAAATAGGCAGTATTGCTTTTTTTAACATTTCCTTCAAAATAGCCGTGCTATCATCATTGAGTATTGAATGGGGGCTGTTGTTAAATTCATAATAGAAAGTTAAGCCATGAAAAACGGTACTGAAGTTAGTTAAACAAATTAACAATACAATAGAGGTCCTGTGTAGGTCCCAGGGCCATGGCCTTGCTGTGAAAGTAAATCGCGTGTGACAAGATGGATGTAGGGCCACCCCTTCTCGATCTCGTATTCACCACGGCAGTACTCATTTCCATTGTTGTGGTACTTATTCTCTGAAAATTCCGGGTCGACACATTTCTGCATTGACATTATACTGCAACTAAAAACAGAATATTTTATGACAGAGCAACCATGATGCATAACGTGTCCACATAAAATACTACAGAACATCTGATAACATACCAGAAATATGATCAACAAAGAAAACCACTAATAGACTAGTTAAAAGCATAAAATTCACCACAACTATCGCTAGAAACTTTACTAAAAATTAGCTTAGATCGGTAGGTATAAAACATAACAATATTTTATATTAACACAACAAATATTAGCACATAACAACTAAAGAGGAACGAACGAACGAACAAAATCTTTATTTCATCAGGGTAAAGAAATAGGCATAATTGCCTTTTTACATTTCTGCCCTGCAATACAGTGAGGAGTGAGAACAAGTAAGGGTGAACAAAAGATATTTGTTAAATAACTTGGCAGTAATCCATCAAGTAAAGACACAAATGAATGATGGTGTGCGATTTATATGATATTCGGAGGATGGCACCATCGTCCCTGCATTCCATTTATGCCTTTTTTTTCCCCTACCTTTCATCTTCCACTTTGCAAGTACGTCTGTCAACACAGACTTTGAAAGTATAATTAATAACACTTACTTATAAAGACTAAAGAGAGTTGGCTGAAATTTCTTTTTAAATTATTTCTTTGCCGGAAATCGTAGGCAAACGTTTGTTTGGAAGGATACCATTCTACCATCTAAACTACTCACCAACACTTTTATATGTGGTTTTAAACATTCTTAAATATGTTAGTATGTTTTTATTTACACAATGCTTAATA
>JAMPIV010004633.1:62500-178899 GCA_024509875.1 Oreohelix idahoensis
AGCGCCCTCGTTTCTGTCTGTTGTGCATCAGAGAGAGTGTCACCGAATTTTACATCTTTGAAAGATTCCGTTTGTTGCAAAGGATATTCATTCCATGCAACTATCGTCATCTTCAACATCTTCGGATGCCATGGCGACCGGCAGGAGATGTTCGAGGGTCGGCACCGGTCTTTCCAAGTATTTATTTAACAGATTTACATGGTAGACCTTCTCCTTTCCTTTAATAGAGATCTGGTAGTTAGCCCTTGAGATCTTTTTAAGGACGGTAAACGGCCCTTGCCATCCGATACGTAGTTTTTTGTTCCCGCTTGGGAGTAGCAACAAAACTTTGTCTCCTGCTTGCAATTCTCTTTCATTCGCGGCTCTCCTGTATCGGTTAGCGTACTTTGCGCGTGCTCGCTTAAGGTCGGTCGTTGCTAGGTCCCATCCTAGTTTTAACCTTTCCTTTAATTCCGACACATATTTACTGGCTGAGACGACTGTCTCATCAGCCTTCTGGTCTGACAGAGACCGAATTCAGGCTTCAAGCGGCCCCTTAATAAGTCTGCCGAATAAAAGTGTAGCTGGGGGAAATCCTGTGGAAGTATGTGGGGATTCCCTGTTGGCCAATAAAGCTGCAGGTATACAAAGGTCCCAATCTTCAGGTTTCCCTTGTCCCAGTTTACATAACATCATGTTGAGGCTTCCGTTGACACGTTCTACTAACCCACTTCCGGCCGAATTATAAGGGCTTGTGTAGATGAGCTGGTTCCTCAAGATCTTAACGATCTCATCCATCAACAGGCTACGGTACGAGGATCCGTTATCCGTCAAAACTTGTTGAGGGAATCCCAACCGTGTAAAAATCTGCACTAGGGCTTCTGCGACATGCTTGGAATCTGTGCATGTTTAGCGGTATAGCTTCTGCCCATAAAGTGCATGTGTCAACTAAGGTCAGGATGAACCTGTTCCTTCTCTTAGTCCTTTCTAAGGGTCCAAAAATGTCGATCTCAACCCGTTCAAATGGTGTTCCCACTACTGGCATTTCACCCATGGAAACTGCAGGTGTCAAATGCTTGGGTGCCACCCGTTGGCACTTGGCGCAGGATTTCCCGTACCTGATAACATCAGAGTTCATTCCTGGCCACCAATAGTGAGTAGATATTCGCTGATTTGTGGCGTTCTGTCCCATATGTCCGCTAAAGGGAAGAGAATGCCCCATTTCTAAGATTTGGCTTCTGTACTGTTTCGGTACTAGGAGCTGATTATAACCTTGTTCAGGCTTGGCCGTTCTACGATAAAGTACGCCATCCTTAGAAAAATGTGTCCGTGGTGTCTGGGGTCCTTAGCCATGGGCAGTTTCCTAAATCAGGACTCCAACGTAGGGTCCTTTTGTTGCGCCTCTTTAAGTTCCTTAGGTAACAAATTTGGCGCAGGCTCCCGTTCCTTCTTGGTTTGCCCTCTTGTGGTTACTGCTGCCACAATTGGCTCCTTCGGTTTCCCAATAAACACATATCTACAGCCAAGTATGACTGGGTAGATCGGGTCATCCATAACAGCCGCTTTGATCACACCTCTGACAAAATCAGAGTGTATCTCCACCAATGCGATGGGAAGCGAAATGAGTGCATCACTCTTAAAAAACTGCACAAACTTTGACATTTTCTTCTGTCTCTTGACCGGGTTTGACCAAGTGTCTGGCTACAATGCAATCAAAAGAAAGCCCCGTGTCAAAAAGACAATCAGTTGAAGTCCCGTTCAAAATAACAGTACCTTGCGTAGAGGGCCTCTCTCCCTCAGGTTGAGAATTACTGACAATAATTCTTTCTTGTGAGTCTGTTTGCAAGCATCCGATGCGTTTAGGCTCGATGTGCTTGCTCTGATCAGTTGTCCCATGCGCAGGGGTTTCCCTTTGTCAACTTGTCCTTTCTGACCGCGCTGCCATGTAGGACGGTTGGGTTGATCAGAATTCTTATTGTTGATGGGGTACTTGTTTTAATAGAACTTAGATTTTTCCAGAGGGGGATTCTGGCGTCCAGTTTCTCTGTGGTTATTTTTGGTGAGAAGAATGAGAAGACTGCTCTAGATTATTCTTCTGAGAAAGGTCTTCTGTCTGTTTACGTTTTGTGACCGGCAGTTTGGCCAGCGCATTATGATATCGCTCAGACATTTCCACAATGTCTTCCAGCTTTTCTGCGCCTTGCTCAGCCAGAAATCTACGGGTATCACTTGACTAAGTGTTCTTTATTTATTCGGTTATAACGAACTCCTCAAGTCCTTCATAGGTAGAGGCGAGCTGCGAAAGCTCCTGGCACTATGTCAAGTATCCCTTCAGACGAGAAGAGAACTGCTGAAAAGTTTCAGAGCTCTGCTTTCTGCTGTTACGGAACAGTTGCAAAAATTTGCGCGCGTTCATTTCAAACCGCTCAAGTAAAGCTTTCTTCAACACGTCGTAATTGTATTGTTGGCTGCTTTCCAGTTTTGCGTACGCATCATACGCTGACCCTTTTAAAGTCTGGGAAAGTTTCAAACACCAACGCGACCTCTCTAAACCGTTCAGATTTGCCATTTTCTAAACTTTTTCTAGATACTTGTCAATCTTCTCATTAGGGCATGGGAAAGATTCTAGAGCAAACGACATAAAGGTGAGTTGAGTAGATTGAGTGTTAGAAGGATCAGTTAGCTGTGATTGAGGTAGAGAGTCACCATTGCTGGAGGTAGAGGCAGCCCCACGACTTTGGACTTCTAGAGCCTTAAGCGCCAGTTCGTTCTGTCTCTCTTTCCTCATGCTGTCTCTCCTTCTCTCTTTCGTTATGCTGTCTCTCCTTCTCTCTTTCGTTCGCCCTGCGGATTTCCATTTCCTCCTCAATCTTCTTCTGTTCTCTAGCTTCGGCTGCTTTTTCCTTCTCCCTAGCTTCTGCTTCCTTGTTCTCTGCATCAAATCTGTCAAGTTCGTCCCTGACAAAAGCTTTCGTTTCTTCTCCTTACAATCCGTCTTCCCTTGCTTCCTCTCTAAGCATCTGCCTAAGCTTTGCCCGCTCTGCCATTGTAAATAACTGACTGAGACTTACCCGAGAAAGAAGGAAGAAAAATGATACACTGGTTCCCAACCACTTACGAGAAAATACAACACACAACAAATGTTATTAACTGGGATACCTCCTCCTTATAATTAGTTATAAAGGCTCCTAATGCAGACGACTACGCCAAATAAATGGTAGTTCAGATTAATCAACTAACCCAAAAACTAAGTTACCTCCGTGAAAACAAAAAAAAATTATTGCAAAAAGTTTAAGGAGAAAAAAAAATCACTTAATTATTTTTTAAGTCCACTATCAAGTCACCCCTGAAGTCAGTTAGGGTAAGGGAGGCAATTAACTGGACGTAATAGTCCGAACGCACTCCTTCGCTTAGCTCAAACACCTTTGCTTCGAAAAAAACCTGTGATTGTTACACAATAACACACTACCAGCGGCTTTGTATTAAAAAATCAATACATAACTCCGACAAAATCACCCTGTAAATCAAATTGTATATATTCTAACAATGCTGTGGAAAAAACAATAGATATATTTGTGTGGTCAGCAAGCCAACAAACAGATCGTTTGTCTAGGGGATAATTATTTTTAATATTACTTAATCTCACGAGACAATCACACTCTTTCTCTATTCTAGACTATAAAGGTTATCAGATGAAAATCCCAGTAAACGAGAAAATTTATGTCGTACTTCCTCAGGATTAAAGTTCAATTCCTGGAAAACGAGCCTTCATTTGTCGTAGATTTTATATAGGGGAATTAAGATCAATTATGGTCCCGTCTGAATAGAACTAGACCAGGTGATAGCTCAGTGGGAGATATGGTAAAGAAATAGATTTTCACGAGCGAAATGGTGAAAGGTAAAGTCTGTCCCTGGATTTGAGAGATACTCTATCCAGCCTACCGGTCACGACTGAGATTCTAGATCAGACAGTTTCCCTATATATATATATATATATATATATATATATATATATATATATATATATATATATATATATATATATATATTCAACCACTCACATCTACACACACACAGATACGTGACGAAAATTAGACGCACAGACGTGAAAACTATATCTATGGAATAGGGATATTTTGGGACGAGCAGACCATCACACGTAAATAAAATTTAGGTAAATTTTATTTATCATAAAGAAACTTCACAACAGCAACATTTTGAATATCAAATCGAATAAATAATAAACATAAGTTAATGAATTAATTAAAGAGTTAGACTCACAGGTGTAATCCTCCCTCCCTCTGTTGAGACAAGATCCCGTTAGAAGAAAGTTATTAACTCCCAAAGAGTTAAAAGTTTTACGCTGTTTTCTAAAAGTTCCCTCTACAATAAAGAACAGAGTTTATACGTTAATCTATTCTGAAAGGGACAGCATTAGCAAAAATTGCATAAAAAATACAAAGTGAGTACATGGGTTATACAATAAAAGAATTATTCATCCCCGCTTTCTCTCGCTCTGACAAACCTGTCATCACATCCAGTCACTCTTACCCAATAGGTGCTTTCACAACAATCTGGAACAATCGATAAGGTACACACAGCAAAACCAAGGTTGGGTTTTTTGGCGAAACGAGACCCAGTTTCTCCAAGACTAATTAATCGAAATGTTTGGAAACGCTTGATTCGTTACTGTTAGTAGGATGATGATTATGTCACTTCAATTTTTGTCCAGGTAGTAAAATAATTAAGAGATCTAATGTTCACAGTGTACAATAGCTTGGAATATTCGATCATTAAATCGAGTGTCAGGTAAATAAATCTGTTCAGTATAAATCTTCTTCACAATGCAGTTGTTGTTAGTCAGGTAATGTCAATGTTTGATTATGTCGCCACAACAGGCTGAATGTATATGAAGTTGGGAAAAAAAGAATCTGGATATACATCAGTCCAGTTACAATGTATTCTTAATATTCTTTGGGTTGGTACTCTGTCTCTTTCTGGGTGTAAAACACGAGGCCAGACAAGTCACCTTGAAAACCCGATATTTATAACAGAATGTTCTTTTGTACTGTTGGACTTAAGTCCGTTATTCTCAGATTCACATGGAAGCCGCTTGTAAGGTTTAGGGTTTGACGCAATACTGTGTAAAGGAGAAAGATACAAATACTTAACCATAATATAGTATTCTCAATCCTATCCTTAACCCATGTAAAATATAATATATTTATCCACTTAGGTTATTTAACTTAAATTATAACTGCAAGCTTAGAGCTTGTCTTATCGTTTAAAACTTCCGTGAAATAAATTCTAGTCCTTTAAAAAAAATAATCATCATGAATTAGAAATTAATACATATTTCGTCAATACTCATGATGAACAGTGCATTTAATAGTTGGTTAAAATATTCTCTGACTGGTTACTAGCAATTAATTACATTTATTTTATAGCTGGAAGAGTTTAGCTAGAAATTATTATTTATTCTGCTAGCCACTGTAACACAGTAAAACCTAGAGAAATATAAATGACGGACCTATCTAGTAAATCACTCTGCACAAAATCTTAGAGAAATATAATACGGACTTAACTATTAATCACTCCAACTACTAGTAAATATATTACCTCCACACAAAACTGAACGATCTCCAGTCGAAAAACTAAGTAATTCTACTATTATAAGAGATCGAAGCTAGATGTTCTCTGAAATTCTGGCGGTACTGGATAAATTGAGGTAGAATGCTGGGATATATATATATATATATATATATATATATATATATATATATATATATATATATATATATATATATATATAAGAAATCCAAGGGAATGTCACACTATACACTTAAACCAGACTCTCTGCTAGAGTTAGCACCTACGGGAAAATCTCTGCTCAAATCTATATCAAAAGGAATCTACACACTATTACCGCTGCAAATTCGAGCACCGAGCAAACGGTCTCTTTTAGATCAGGCGTAACGTAATTGACCAGACCGTGCGAGATTTCTTCGATCGATAAATCACACTATTTACCGCTTGCAGACGTGGTCATTTGAACGAAGTCGAGCGAAGCCCGTCCTTTGATCTGGCGATTCGCCGCGTTTAATTACCTTTCAAGCGAACGGATTACAAGGGAAGGTAATAGAAATTGTCTGCCACTTGGTTGAATATTCTCTACTCAAATTATTAACTCTTGATTGCTGTCTGATCTATTACAACGATTTTCAATCGCTGGCGTTTAATTACAGCTCAACGTTAGCTAATTTGGTCTGCTGGTAAACCTTTATCAAAGGAAATAGCAAACAGCAATAAACTATGCGTGCTAAATTAGAAAAGGAGACATATCTCTGATGTAGGAGGGTTTTGTGTTAACAAAATATTCGTAGGTACAAGTTAGGTACAAGAAAAGTGTAGATAATGAAATAGATATATGAAAGCTATTATCGTAATATGTCACAGCTGTCTACAATTGCTACAGGACACAAAAATGGTAGGTGCCCCCAGGATTCACTGAAAGAGGGGGAGGGGGAATGATGAATCCACAGCCGCCTCATTAGAATCAATCAAACCCGTTACACTAACTTCGAGCTCTGAACAACGGCTGGAATTTTCATGTGCTTGTGGTAGGAAATTCTCTACTCAGAGAGGAATGAAAATCCACAGTACGAAAAAGGGGTGTCGGAGTTCATTAGGGGGAATCAACAGTTCTCGGTCTCGACGAGTAAGACGTTAGAAGAACGCTGCCAGGAGTCAATCCACAGTCTTGGGTACATTCAAGTTGATCTGCCTGATGATGATCTCACACACTTCTTGGACGTGAAGAGAGATGCAATCAAGTTTCCACCTGCCAGAGCAAAAGATCTTTGGAAACAGCTGGACGAAGCCTTGGCAAAAGAGTTGGATAACGACCTGAAGTATATAACTTTGGAGAAGAAGCTGGAAATCTTCGGCGACATAATATATCTTCACTGCCGCAAAGTGTTTTGAGTCAGGAAGACAAGGGAAACTAACCCACAGCAAAAAAGTAGAAGACAAATTAAAATAAAAGAAATCAGGAAACAGAAGAAGCATGCCCGAAAACTGTTCAAGAATGCAGTTGCCACAGAGAAGGAAGGGTTGCGACAGGTTTGTGAGCACCTGAAAGGTCAACATAATGCCTTTTGTAGAGCAGAAAGGTTGCGCAGGAAGAGAAGAAAGACTCGAAGGGATTTGGAAAGATTCTTCTGGGAGACCTTTAAGTTTGCCACTGTTTTAGCAGCCACGGTCTGGAACGCTAAACATCAGGAAAGAAGATCTGGAAGAACACCTTAGAATGACCAATTCAGATGGTCGCAAAAATGATCAGCAGCATGACAGGCCTTAAATGTCCTAGTAAGCCAGGAGCTGAATTTAACACCAAGCCCCCAACGGTGCAAGAGGTAGAAAGCATAGTCCAGAAAGCTCGTTGCAAGTCAGCTCCACGTCCTAATGGTGTTCCATATGTTGTATATAAGAGATGCCCTGAGGTGCTCAAACGACTGCTCCGTGTACTGAAGAATGCTTGGAAAACCTATCTTGTAAGCAAGGAAATAAATTCCACAGACATCAGTCAGTTCAGGCCAATCTCACTACTTAATGTGGAAGGGAAGATATTCTTCTCAGTGATGGCGAAAAGGCTCACTACATACCTCCTGGCAAATGGGTACATTGACACTACCATTCAGAAAGGATGTATCCCAGGTACACCAGGATGTCTAGAGCATGCCACGATGATCCGGGAAGCAATTTAAAAGGCAAAGTCTGACAGAACAAACCTCTAGGTAATCTGTAAACCTCCAGATGTTGTTGCAGGCCCTAGAAATGTACAATGTTCCACAAGAGATTGCAGCAATGCTGAAGCTGTATTTCGCAGGGTTCTCTGTCAGATTTTCAACCAAAGAGTACACAACGAAGTGGATTGGCCTTGAAGTTAGAATTGCGATGGGATGTACCATCTCTCCGATACTATTAATGATGGCTATGCAGGTAATCCTCAATGCGGCTGAAGGAATGGCTGTAGGTCTAAAGCTCGGTGGAATGTGTCACATGCCACCGCTCAAAGCATTCATGGATGACACAACAATTCTGACATCAGATGAACATCAGGCTGGGAGGATGTTAGCACGCCTCGATGAACTAGTCAGCTGGTGCAGAATGAGCTTCAAACCCAAGAAGTCGAGAAACCTATCAGTCAGGATAGGGAGGATAGCAGAGGTCATATTTATGGTTTCCAACCAAAGAAACCCTTCTGTCATTGAAAAGCCTGTTAAAGGTCTTGCCAGGGTGTACGATGCTTCATTAAAAGACTCGAAGGCAGTGCAACAGACAATAGAAATGGCAGACAGAGGGCCACAGAGCATAGACCAAAGCAAACTCCTAGGAAAATTCAAACTGTGGTGCCTCCAGTTCATATTGATACCTAAGTTGCTGTGGCCACTGCTTATATGTGAAATAAGCAGAAGTACAGTGGAAGCTATAGAGCAGAAGGTCAACAAGTTCATGAGGAAATGGCTAGGGTACCACCAGATCTGTCAGATGTAGCACTGTACTGCAAAAAGTCGAAACTTCTGCTTCCTTTCAAGTCAGTTGTTGAAGAGTACAAAGTTGGAAAGGCAAGGCTTGCAATGATGCTACGCGAGTCAGCAGATGACGTGGTTAAGTCCATTCAGCCCACACTGAAAACGGGAAGGAAGTGGGGAGTGAAAGAAGCTGTTGATGCTGCCCAAGATTCGCTCAAACTGAGGGAGGTAATAGGATACACACAAACGAATAGACGGGGATTTGGTCATGGAGACATCCGCTGGTGGTCCAAGGCATCAAGCAGGGAGCGCAGAGACATGGTAGTTCAGGAGATACGAGGAGCTGAGAATGATAAGAGGTTGCAAAAAGCAGTGCAGCAGGCCCAACAAGGTCAATTGACTACATGAGAACGAGCCCTGCAAAGGTACTTGACATGGTATGATATATGCCATTTGGAACCTCTTAGGCTCAGCTTCGTTGTTAGATCAATGTATGACCTCCTGCCATCGGCCACAAACCTTGTGAGATGGGGAAAGTCGGATGATGAGCAGTGCCCCCTGTGCCATGAGAGCAAGACACTTGAACACGTGCTCTCAGCTTGCAAGGTGTCATTAGGGCAAGGGCGATACACATGGCGCCACAACAAAGTGCTAAATGAGCTGGCTGCGATAATAGATCTGGCAAGGATGAAGGCGAATAGCAATGTCAGGCCGAACACAGCAAACACATACTTTCTGAGAGCAGGAAAGTCAGCACATTCAAAACCGAGTAAATTAGATATCATGTGCCATCTCTCCTTGACTATGCAAAAGACTGCGAGATGGAGGTAGAACTACCTGGACGAGGGGCATTTCCAGAGAGTATCAGGAAATCTCGAAGACTGTCAGATATAGTGCAGCATTCTTCATCATCGCACCACGTTATGTTGATTGAACTGACCGTGCCATTTGAATCCAGATTGGAAGAGCAAGATATGTTCAAAGCGGCCAAGTATAGTGATCTGGCCGCGGATCTGAGACACGATGGGTTCACTGCAAGAGTCAAGGCTGTTGAGATGGGTGCAAGAGGGCTCGTGACTGCATCAGTGTATGATTTAATGAAAGTGTTGGGGCTGAGGGGACAGTCGATAACAAGGGCACTGAAGAGGCTTAGTGAACCTGCGGAAAAGGCATCATGCTGGCTGTGGAGCACCGCAATGGGCTATGGAACTCGGGACAGTAAACAATATCCCTACCTTCGTTACAGGAAACATCCGGAAAGTGGAAATTTTTCTAAGTCCGCAATACATTGAGTTTTTCGTTGTATTAAAGAAGGGACGGTGGCTTACAGGCAACACGCGGCGTTTTTATATGAGGTGTCGGGCGCAAGTAGATTTCAGTTGCTAGCGTGCAGTGGCTTCAAGCCTCGTTGGCTTTGAGCAGGTGGGTCAGTGTCTGTCCCTAGTCGTGTTGTGCTGTGGCACAATAATTTGTTTTCAACATAAGGGTTACTTTCACAATTGCCTCCGACTGGCAGAATTGTGGATTTTCATCCTACAAAATATCTTACAGCCAAAAGCTGCTACCAAGGTGGAGTGGGTTCATTTTCTACATAAGACAACTGGAGGCGGAGACAATTGGGAGACATAACCCAGGTGGGCCCGCCCCCGCTAGAGTGTAAAAGAGTATACAGGGCCGAAACACTTGTTCGACGTTGGGAACCGCTTCTGATGATCAGATTGCCTCCTGTTGTATCGCTCTGTAAAGAGTTTCCTATCACTATACCATGGAAAGGAGATCTCCATATATGCAGTTAATCCTCGCTAATCACGCTATTCGTTAGGTTCCTTGAAAACCCCGTGTGGCCGGGTAGGGTAGTGGGGATTGCTGTTTTGAATCGAGAGTATTAGATTTTGATTACTAGCTAGCCTGCTAGAGGTGATGATTTCTCTCTACAGACTTACAGGAATTTACCAGGTTCGGGGACAATCCTCTATGATGTTTTATTTTTAGAGCATATGGTTATTATTTGTGTTGCACCTGCAACGATTAGCTTTGGCATGATCCTTTAATAATTTGTATGATGGCTAACTGCAAACATATGATTCGTCAACAGCATTTGTGTTCAATGAAACAAATGTTTATTCAATTTCCAACAAGAACTGGGTTAAGTCAAATGGTAACCACACCAAATTTGCATAATAGCATGTTGACATTTAATAAACAAGCATAAAAAAGTCAATGCATTATTTTAATGATGCAATATTCCTTATTGCATCTCGTAATCTTTTCAAGTTGCTAAAACATGGCGTGGCTCCTCTATCCTTCTAGTGTTCCTTCGTTTATTTGTTAATGTGGTCTAGATTTCACGTTTTTCTTATCTCTTCATTTCAATGAAGAGCCAAACTTTCTCTTATTCATTAGTATTCCTTAGTTTGACTTTCTCTCAGCTTAAGGACCTTCATTCTTGGTAAAAGGTTCAGATATATGCCTGGTTTTACAATTCTTTACCCAGTTTTCGAGCGTAGCTCCGTTTCAGTTATGACTGTGGGCTCTAACAGTTATTGCATGCAATTCTTAGCACTACTTACGTTTCTCGTGAATTCACAAAATATAACATTCTACATTTCGAAGTTACACAGTTGCTTTAATTGTGCGAAGTCAATCTCCTCTATAGAATATCACTGAGCAAAGAGAATTACGTCTTGTCTCGACCGCTCTAGATTCATTACTGATTAAAAAATGGCTTCATCTCTCGTTCATTCCGGGGGAAGAAAAAGGACTGAGCTTAACCATTGGTGGGAAATCACGTGACCAATGCTTGGCGTAAGCGAAGCTACCCTAATTAATGCTTGGCGTTTCGAAGCGAAGCTTGGCCTAAAATAATGCGTGGCGTTTCGAAGCTAACCTGGTTTAATTAAACATCTGCGTTGAGATTTTCTTTTATCTTCTGTTTCTATAAAAATTTATTTTATGTTAATATAGTCTATATCTGAAAACTCACGGTATACGCGGTTACACCCGTTAATACGGAAATCCACGAATACGGAACCACTGATCCTATGGGAAAAAAGGAGAGTAGTTACTGCGCGATCCTGTCCACCATACATTTTTGCTACCGGTCACCATAAACTCATCATTTCGTGTACCCTTCTTGTTAAAAAAACAGCTTATTTACGTATTATACTGTGTATTTTATAAATGTATTTTATACACTGTTTTCTTTGTAATAGTACAGTGTGTACAATCTTTTGGTGTACCAATACTCAGAGACGTAACCTTTTTCCTCTGTGAGGTGAAGCAGGTAGGCGTTTAGAAATTTTTAGTCTATTGAGCATGGCCGCAAATACACGCAAGGAGCCCGCGAATGGTAAAAAAATTGGTTACACTTTATCTCGCGCTAATGAGCAAGTCCGCGAACACAGACTATCTTGGATTGACTGTCCTAAATGAATTGTATGAAATGCCAAAACAAATGCCACAGAACTAGCAACATGGAAGACATAATAACAGGAAAAAACAAACACACACACACACACACAAAATTACCCAAAAGGTTGTCATGAGAACTGGGCACGTGACGGAGTTTTGTTATTAAATGCTTCTCTCACGTATGCAGACAAACGCAAAAATAAACACAATTTTGAAATTTGGCAACAATTCCTCCAACTGTTGCTTTGCGAAGTGGCTACTCAGTGTCAGGAAAAACGTTTATTTTTCCTTTGTTGGGGAGCGTACGCCACCAAAATTGGCGAACAGTTGTATTCTAAAGTGAGAACAAAAACAATCTATTGCGAAGCAACCACAGACCATAGCAAGAAAATAAGCGAAGACGTAAAATGTGTCATATATACTTGTAAGCATCCAGCATACAAAGATGGGGAGAGATTTATAACTCAAGCTGCACAACAATTCAAGGCAATTGAAGATTGTTATCCGAATTTATTCGAATTGCAAGAATATGATGAACCAACTGCGACTAATTTGGACAAGAGTTTTGCGTCTTTATCTTTACGTTGATTTTGAAACTAATGAGTGCATCGCTCATTTACGCCTGATTATGTTATCTGTAACAATTGTGACAAATAGACACTCTTTATTCTAATTATAACCCATCAGGTCTTGGTTGAGCAGGATATCTTTCTTCATAACTGAAAAACAGAAATCTGCCCAATACAATTCTGAGTATTTCTGCTTACTTCCACAAACTATCAATTAAAAAAAAACACAGCAATAACACAAAACTGTGGTATAAGCTTTCAGTACCTGTTTATTATTTCATTCAGACATGCATATAAGTTGGGAGGTATTTCTCGTGCATATAATACCCCGTTCAGCCCCATGAGTGTTATAATTTGGTAAATGGTGTTAGTTTTTATATATAGTAAAATGTGCTTGGTGTGTTTTCAGGTTGCAAATCCTGGTGTTTTTTTTCTTGGGTGTTTCGAAATGTATAGTAAGTATACCTTTTCCTGTATTTTTTTTTTTTTTTTGAAATCTCCCTTTACACATGTAGAAACAGTTTGTTTATAATATATGTTGTATCTGGTGGTTTTTTAATGTTTAAAACATTTGTACATCGTTGGTATGGTGAATATTACTTTGTTATTGCGTTTATTTGTCCTTATTTGCCCTCGCTAGCTAATTGACTGCTATATGCTGATTCTTGTCCCAGTAATAAAGTATTTTACCTCGTTGTTTAGCTCCGTGGGTACGTCAATTTGTATTACTATTTTATTGCTAGCAATGGTCAGGAATTTTGTGCTTTTAAGCATTCTATTGTATGTTTTCTCTGTTCTTCGTATTTCTTACCCTTAGAAAGTAGTCTGATATGGTATTTGTCTCAAGACATGTTAGACAGTGGGGTTCATCTATCTTAAAGTATTCTACAGCCGTGGTTGTCTTAGACTTCATTAACAAGAGTGGTTATGGTGTCAGACTCAGAATCCACGCTTTGGAAGGTCCAAAGTGGATGGCACCAGCATGAATGGAAAACTTCCAAAGAAGGCTGATATCTTCAGGAACTAGTGTAGATTTACTGTCTGGTCATGCAGAGGTACGCGACAATGAAAGAGCTGATAGACTAGCCTCAAGAGCACCCATAGAAGGTGTACTGGATATGGATAAGGGAGAGATACTGAAGGCAATTAATCACCGACAATTAGAGAATGACACTGCAATCGATGAACCATCAAGGCTAAGATTGCTGGAATTTGGCATCAAACGTAAGACCTGCAGGGATGGACGAATGAGAGGATGCATACGGCATGTATGCAACCAACGCGTAACAGGGACAATTAATATTCATACTCGTCGACATTTGCTGAGGGAGACTGAGTACCTGTAGGTTTGCCTAGAGTGAAGTGACGTGGATTCTGATCAACAATAACGAAGTATCCAATTCTTCCATGCCCAATTCTAAACCCTTTAAAAATGAAGTTCGTCTGTTCTTTCATTCCTTCGTTCTCATACCATAGGGATTCCAGAAAGACTACCCGGAAACGCTAACAGTAGATTACCTCAATGTGTGTCCTATCCATCTCCAGCGTCTTCTTCTCATTTCTTGTTCCACTGCCACTTTTCTTGTTCATATCATCAGTTCTACATTAGTCATCTTGTCATACCACTTCAATCCTTTTATTCTACGTAAACACCTATTTATGAAAGTATGTAGCTTTTTGGTTTTTTTTCCGTGTTTCAGAGCCAAACAAAAGAACTGACTTGACATTCGAATTGAAGATTCTAATTTTTGTGTTGGACTTCATTGTTTCTCATTCCCGTATATATTCTCAATACAGTGAAACCATAGTGTTAAAGCTAATACTATTTGTTGCATTCTGGTAACCGTTTATATATATGATTCTGTACTTGAAACCTGTGTAACAGTCTAAAGGGAAGAACTGTGTTTACGTTTAGGTCAGTTAAGCTTGGGCAGTTAGAAAAAGAGCAAAGGCGGAAACATATGGAAATGAACGGAAGGAACTGCGCACTATGGCCCTTCCAGAACTTTCGAAGAATAGTTGATATATTCGAAAAAGATACGTTTCCCAGGGGAGTTCAGAAGCGTCAGTGAGACAGTGCAGACCGCACGAGCTTAGGTGGCGGTCAAGTAAAGGTGAACCGGCCATCATGAAGTGAAAGTGCTAGCTCATCGATTTTTGTTAAATCGATGGTCTGCGGTAGGCAGACGAAGCAGTAATTGAAATGAAGACTAATTAATCAGCAGACGAGTATTATACGAATTAATAATGAAATGTACCACACAGAGGTTCGTTCCTCAGACATTGGTAGTTTAGAAGATCTGTGGGCCAGTGACGTGAGGCCAGTGTAGCAGGAAAGGTTTCAGGAAAAGTTACCATTCCCCGGAGTTGTCCGGTTTCCAATAACCAAAGAAATAACCTGAATAATTGTGGAAGAGTAGTAACTGAAGAAATTCAAGATCAGTTTAGAAGTAAGAATATCGAAAGTTCCACGGCCATAAATACTAGAAGAAATTATCTCTAAAAGATCAAGTGTTGAAGTTCGAGCTTGTCACTCAATGCAGACGTGTAGTGTAAATAAATTACTGTTTCAACTTAGCCGTGGACTTTTTGTCTGTCATATAGAGTTGTGTTATTATGTGTCATCGTAGCCACTCTGTATGTTTTCATGTCGTCACCCACTACTGATGTAAAGAACCTGGGTAACAATAACCTGTACGTATTGTCAACGCAGTACGAACATGTTGCCACACCTGTTACAATAGAGAGTGTGGTTTAAATAACAGGTCACTGAAAAGTCATTTGCTATTTCTCAGTTGTTTTTCCTTGACCACTATCCAATAAATCAAGATACAACAAGTGTTTAAGAAAGGAAAATTAAATGTCATATTTTTTAACGCTACATGCCATGACACATTAACATTTCAACTGTCGGTGAGATTCGGTTTGTTCAATATTTGATGTCACACCTGGCATCATATTTTTCTGTCTCTTGTAACGTCAGTAAAAAAAAAAAAAAAAAAATTACAGTGTTAAGTGAAGAATAGGTCATTTAACTCTTAAAGGACGAAACGCCAGTATTCAGGGCCGATTTTCCCAGCTCCTCATGACGGGAGACCGGTATATATATATATATATATATATATATATATATATATATATATATATATATATATATATATATATATATATATATATATATATATATATATATATATATATATATATATAATATATATATATATATATATATATGAACTAAGTTTTTGTTTCGTTTTGCCCCGATTTTATTAATCCCCAATGTTCAATGTTCATTACAGATGTGTCTAACATTACAATATTTTTACAATCTTGGAAAACACCGACCCTTTAACTTTAAGTGAAAACTCAGAGCGACAGAAAATTCCTTAAGTTAAAAATTGGGAAAAACCGCACATCTTCTAAGAGTTAACACTGTAATTTTTTTTTTTTTTTTTCTGAGGCTAATAAATAAACTATTATTCTATTTTGTCAAATGGCAATTACTGTTCACTGCTCTGACATGTAATACATATATATCCAGTGGATACAATTGAGGATATAAAAATTTAAAAGTTGGAAGTGACTTTTCTATCACCCTATATTAAATGATAGTTCTATGCTATCCAAGAATATTTTTATTACTATTGTGTTGTATAATATTTGTCTATGCCAATATATGAAAAACTATAATCAGAGTTTCACATTTTAAATTTTCATCTTAATATTATAATTGTATGCCATTTTAGTTACTTTAGTTTATTTTGTATTTAATGTTGTTTTTTTTTCTTTAATTAAAAAAAAATCTTTTTGTAATTAATACTGATTCTAAAAGTGCATGTTTTTTTGTCTTTTTTAAATTAGACTACAACCCATTTTTTAAAATATGTACGTATATGTCTGCACGTTGAGGAAGCCAGTTAGTTGCATTGTAGAGCAGCCCTTAATCAGGAGACACCCCCCCCCCCTTCCCCCTTCCATTCAGATTAAACAGGTGGAGGGAGACCTGGGACGTATGGTGAAGGTAGTTGGAGAAAGACATCAAAGTGGTAAGGAAGACACTGAAGCGTCTTGGACAGGTGGCGCAGGACTAATTGGGGCGGGGGTGGGGGTGGGAAAACTTGACATGACTTTGTTGAAGGCCTATTCTCCCCAGAGAGCGTAAAGGTAATTAATGAATTAATGAAATGTACATTTTAAATGTAGTCAATAATGTTTTCTTGACAGTGATGTAGCGTGTCTTTATTGCCATACTAACAGATATACCCGGCGTTGCCCGTGTGTGATAAGAGGTTTTGATGTTACTAAAAGTTAATGTTAACAAGGTGAGGTCAAGCTATGTAAGTACCTGAGTAAGAAATGCTGATGATGTATTTCTCATGATTACTATCCGCTACCTATTCTGATCTCACCCAGTGTAAAGTAGTTTCTGTGGTGTTATGTGGCTTAAGTGTCTAGGGTAATGTATGCAATATCATTAATTTCCAAACAGAACTTTAACCCAATGGAAAAGTAATTAAATAAGACTGTTGGTAAAGTTTATATAAGTATGTACAATTTAATCTTCCTGTACCTCAATCTTTTGGGACAGGAATTTTCAAACTCATGAAACGTTTTATTTACAAGATGGAAATAAATAGGATGGAACTCTGTCCATGTATGTAAACAAAACTCACTGGAAAAACTAAACCCTCTGTTCTGGTTTCTATGTTGGGTATTATCACTGGTCTATGATTGGAAAGTCTGTTCTTTTCATCACACCCAGGTGAATATTTTATTTTTTGTGGAATTTTTTATCATCTCACCTGGATCAGTCCTGTGTGCTGACCCTTTGCCCCAGACTTTAATTTCCGTCGTCTACACTCAGTTCTGTGTAATCATTCTTCTTCAGTGATAATACAAATCCACTGTCCATCAGTCGGGTTAGTCTTCCATACAATAGACATGGTGTGCTTAATCTAGCACTGTAACCTGTTGACAACATCGTTCTAACATTCTCTACATGATTTTATATAATATTTAATCATTTGTGGCACTGCAAAAGCCAATATCAATTTATTATCACTCACTTACAGTCGCAAAAGTGTAAGACCAATTGCCAAACATTTTTACACATTTTATTTCACTTTCAAAATAAATCTGCTTTTGGCACATTCCTACTTAGGTTGTCGTGACCCAAACTCTCTCCCACTAGGCAGTATCGAAATCAAATTATGGCTCACACAAAAGCCTGTTACATGTTAATAATGTATACAAATAAAATTATCTGTCTTACCCCAAGTAAGGAATAATCACATACACAAGCGTGACTATCAGTAAAAGGGTTTGTAAATACTGCGTTCTAGTTCAGACGGCAAACACTTGGTCACTTAGTCTTCCCGCTGATGTCAGCTTGGCACGGTTTTTCAAATCTAATGGCATGATTTTGCAAGGAGGTGTTAATTTTTATCAACTACACCTAACCAATCAGAAGACGAGTCCAAAAAAGTTAAATATTTTTGGAGAACTGTCAAAATGAGCGATTTTAAGTGTGTTTGTTAATCTGACTAAATTGGTTTATTATATATCTTAGTTATTTCTAGACCATTTTGATTATCGAAAGTGATAATTAAACGGCCAATTGTCCTCTATCGTCCCATATAGTTTCCTTCCATGTTTCCTTAGCATTTCTATCTGGGTAATTTTTAAGTAATTAAATGTGCCCGTACCCTGAACTGAAAATATTACTAAATTAAATTTTACTATGTCAAGATAATATTATTAGGGGAAATCTTTATGTTACTGTATTAAGCAATATTATCGCTATAATTCAAGATGTCCCTTTCATTTTAATTCCCTTTAGTTATTGAGAAATAAATTATTTAATTTTATTCAAAAACTCAAAATGGGCCCTATTTCCACTACAACCAAATTTACTCTTGCCTACAAAAACGAGGTACCGATTTGATTGGTTGTTAAATTTTACCACGTCCTTCACTAAATATTGGGGTGGGTGTGTGTGTGTGTGTGTGTATGGGGGTAGTAACTTTTAACGTGTGGTAGTAAAAAAATTCAAATTCTCTAGTTAAATTGTTGGCGGTAGATTTGACTTTGCCCCAGACAAATTTCAAATACCGTAGTTAGTTATAGATTGTAAAAATACGTTAACTAGGTTTTGAAGCAGGGAAATTTGAGTGCTTTGTGATACAGATTCACTTCATCACATATCTCCCCCGTTAAAAAGCGTGAACCACTAGTGCAGCTTTATTATCTGTGTTACAATCTCGATCAAATTATGTCAAATATATTCTACTCTGCTTTAGTATGATCCTGGGTTCCTGCAGTTGGGTCATTCAAAGTAGGCACTACTCAAGAAATTTGTCTCAGACCTCTGCAATCCAGGTATCTATTGCAGGTTATGTTAATAAAACAGCTCCAGGTGCTACTGCCTGGCAAATGCTGATTACACTGACTAACAAAAAAAAACTTTTTTTTTCTTTCTCTAACATTTCTATGTTTTTCTGGTCAATTTTAATGCGCTGTTTTTAAATCTGCAAACCGTTTTTCTCTATCAGGTCGGGATCTCTAGAAATACGCAATTGAAGTTTTTTAACAACGCATACAGTATTACAACATCATTCGTACAAGAAGTATAACAGTTATGTAGGCTTGAATTTCTTTGCAGTCGACTTTCGTCGGTGAATGGCATGTGGTACATCGCGATGAAGCATCCAACAATAATCGGCAAGCATGGTCACACTCCACCATCCTTGATAACGTGACTCCATTACGGCGATATCTTGATGGAATCGTTCTCCATGTTCATCGCTGAATTCGCCAAGGTTGTCAGGGAAAAAGTCAAGATGCGAATCGAGCAAATGGATTTTGAGGGACATGATACAGCCCATAATTCTGTATGCATCTATGCACTGCTTAACAATATGCAACATAGTCGACAGATTTGTGATTTTCCAGAAAGTTATCGACGATCGATTTGAATGCCATCCATGCGCGAAGTTCACTACCATGTAACAAGTTCTCGAATTGTTTGTCTGCAATAACTTTCCTAATCTGAGGTCCTACAAAGATACCTTCCTTTATCTTTGCATCGCTAACTTGCGGAAACTTTTCTCGAAGATAAGTGAAAGCTTTGCTCGTTTTATCTAACGCTTTTACAAAATTCTTCATGAGCCCCAACTTTATATGTAACAGTGGTAAAATGAAGCTGTCTTTGTTAACTAATGGCTCGCGTATTACATTTTTATGCCCGAGCTGCATACGATCCCGGATAGGCCACACCTTTCTTGCATAATGTTCCTGTCTGTTGCGGCTGTCCCATTCACATCGGAAGCAACAAAATTTAGTATACCCAGTCTGCATGCCCGTGAGAATTGCAATGACCTTTAGGTCTCCACAAATCCGCCATTGGTAGTCATTGTACTTTTTTTTTTCCAAACGTATAGCCATATTGTCATAAGTTTCTTTCATATGAACAGAGTAGGCGACTGGAATTGATGAAAAAAAAATTTATGTTATGCAATGACACGGCTTTTAGACTAGTCTTGGAAGAATCGATGAAAAATCGCCATTAGTTGATTATGTGCTCATGACCGTTTACATCTTTGCAATAGCAAATGTCATCACCCATCTCAAAGTATTGAACAAGTTCTCTGTGTCTATGACGAAATTTAGATATATTGGAGTATTGGGCGCTAAAAGATTTCATTCTTTGAGTCGCGAACCGAGTAATTCCGCTTGTCCTTTGGTAAGAGCGAGATCACGTATTAGATCTGAAAGTTCTGAATGGTTAATTAAGTAAACACCATCATTCACCGGTATGTAATCTGAGTCAGAATTAGTTTCTAAAGCAGGTAAACTATCACTTTCTGATGGTTCATTTACGTCCAACGGATATTGTTCTGGTGGTACTTGGATCGGACACGTGATTGGATCATGAGGCACTGGTTTCGAAACCGATTCAATATTTGGATAAACCACAGACTTTCTAGTTTTAAAAGTGAAACCATGGATATTTGTCAAGCAGAAGTAACAATCAGTAGTGTGATTTGTATGTTCACGCCAAATTACTGGCACTCCAAAAGGCATCGACTTATGCTTCGGCGATTTTCGTAACCAACCTGCCAATGTATCGAACAAACTGCATTTGGCTGCGAAGATTTATTTGCATCATCAACTTTCGAATCGAAATAAAGTTCATATGCTTTCTTTAGTAATGGTGTAAAGTTTTTCTGGTCAACACGATCGGTATAATATCCGCACACGTAACAGAACAGATCAGCCGAATTTCTACAACTTCTAGAAGCCATATTTTGCTCATAATTATTTCAAAATACAGTAACTATTTGAAAAATCGCGTAACATATGTCATGCATCTTTTAGCAGTATAAAAAGTAGAATTATGTTGCTTTTTATTAATTTTTAATAAGCTATATAGTAAAAATGAAACGGGGCAAATAACGGTTTCCCAAAAATATATTTATTCACAAATATCTTAAGAACCCGACGTGATAGAGATAAACGGATTTCAGATTTGAAATCAGCGCAAGAAACTGACCTAAGAACACTTATTCTTATATAAGAAAGAAAAATGTTGTTTGTCAGTGTTATCAATCAATATTCACCATTAATCTTCTCTGAGTCTGTCCCATGACATGTCCAGACGTTTTAGATGTTCCTCAAGGTTGCAATATTTATGAAGAGGAGATCTATAAATTTGGTGATAGCAGAGTTATGAAGGGAACCCAGTAATTTCCTCATCAGCCTGGATAAAACACTCGGAGT
Organism: Oreohelix idahoensis; assembly: GCA_024509875.1. Classification (NCBI taxonomy): domain Eukaryota; kingdom Metazoa; phylum Mollusca; class Gastropoda; order Stylommatophora; family Oreohelicidae; genus Oreohelix; species Oreohelix idahoensis. The sequence goes on from JAMPIV010004633.1 coordinate 83,772, forward strand.
ATTTTCAATCCAAAAGCAACATATGAATTCAATGTGCCCCTCCGAAATGATCCCAGCCATCAATTGGTCTGAACTCAGGCTTGATTGGAATTTGGAAAAACCCTCTACTAATATTCATATATGATACTATAATTTGCCACTCAAGTGGAGGCCATATTCACCAGCTGTCTTCTTAGCCCAACGGCAATTGGTGATATAAATATATAATAGGGGAAATGAGTTCCTGCATCAAGAATCAATTCCTATTTTTAGCCTTGCTATAATATTCTCAGTCCATGTCCGTGTCAATACTTCCAATGGACTGTGTAGGGCCGGTCACTACCACTGTCACCGGTGCCCTTCATAATGCTAAGTTAATAGCCGTATGTTGAAGTGAGCTTGACATTAGGCCAACTTGTCAAACGCCCGCTCCCAACTCTTCTAAGGTTAACATTTAGTTTCGGTTTCAAATTTGGCTGATTAACCTCATTGCTATTTTTAGTCAGTTCCAAGAATTCCGATCTATCGTGTGTCGGGTGAAACTGATCTGTATTTATTTTTACTCTTTGTGCCATACGCAGAGTTGCCATTTTAACTGTTTTATGGGAAGACTGGGTGTAAAAAGGGGTTTCCCTATCCACTACATCTACCTTCTCCTGTTTATTTCCTTTTTTTAGGTTCATGTTCTCCACAATGCTTTTCTAGCATCTGAGTATTATTTTTCCAACATGTGGAATGTACCTTGCTACACTGGTCATAGGCCTCCACAAATTTTGCAGTGTCTGCAGCTACGACTCGCCAGAAATATTTCACAGATGTCCTTTGACGGGTGGTACCCATTTTCTGATGTCCACCGTCTGGTACAACATGTGCTTGTGCCATAACTTGTTTCCTATAACTCCGTGGCAGTACTAACTGTCCATATCCTTTGGGTCCTGCTCCAGCTTTCCTGTAGAGCAGTCCCTCCTTCAAATAAAATTCTCCTTTCTTAGGGGTTTTATGGCTGTTTGGCAATTTGCCAAAGCAAGGTTTCAATGATCTGTCTTTTGCCTGGGCCTTCCTCATCTCTCTCAGATGAATCTTTAGTGGTGGTTCCTCCTCCTTACTAGGGGTCGACCTGACCTGGAGCGTTGCCATTATCACAGGTTTTATAGGGTTCCCTAGAAAAACAAATCTTTTTCCTAACACCAGCGGGTAATTAAGATCCTTACACACTGCTGCACTAATCACTCCTTCCACGTACCTAGTTTTGACATTTATCCTGGCTACGGGAAGTGTCATAGTAGCTGTATACTTCAATGCCCCTTGTATCTCCATTTTGTCTGTGGTATACTGGTCTGGGTGCACCAGGTTTGCACTCACAACTGAGTCATATTCCAAACCTGAATCGTAAAGGCACTTGACTTTTGCACCATTACATACCACTTCTTCACAGATGGGGGGATGGTGAGGTTCATGCTGCACAGTAGACAGTTCCTTCTTTACCCTGTTTCCCACTGTTATCATGCATGCAGCGTGATATGGAGGAACTTTCTTACCACATTCAATTGTATTATGATTGTGCATCCTACATATTTTGCACCACTTATTTCCCTGTCGATAGGGTTTAGTTTCATTTATATGAGGGTTTCTGTCTCTATGATCAATTCTGGGTTTGTCATAGTCTTGTCTGAATCTATGTGGTTGATCCCTATCATTATAATCATCTTGGTCATGTGGGGTTCTATTATTATCTGACTGTTTCATTTTAATCCCAGCTACTTCTTTCTGTGCTGCTTGATATCGCTCAGCAACATTGAGAATCTCCCCCAGCCTCTCTGCACCTTGTTCCATGAGAAATTTTCTCAAGTCTGGAGCCATGGACTCTCTTAATTGCTCCATCATAATCATTTCCTTAAGATCTTGGATCTTCCCCAGAGCAGTCCATTTCTCCAAATAGGTTTCTAGTCTGGCAGAAAATTGGTGGTAAGTCTCCCCAGACAGTAGCTTAGCAGTTCTAAATTTCTTCCTATAAAATTCCCCATTCTTCTCGTATCTAACCAATAAAGCTTGTTTTAGAATCTCATAATCTTCTTGGTCTTCTCTGCTCAATTTTGAGAAGACTTCATAAGATGTTCCCCTAAGACCTTGGGATAATTTTAAACTCCACTTCTCCTTTTCTAACCCATAATTAGTAGCTTATCTCTCATATCTATTTAGGAATGACTCAATGTCATCCTCTTTCTCTACAAAAGGATCTACGTGAAAATTCATGGCTGAATATGAGGCCCCCTGACTTGCACTGGTGTCAGAGATAGATGGGCTGCTTCCATTTTCTGGAACATGTCCTTGAAGTTCAATTTCTTTTAGTCTTAGTTCATGTTCTCTTTGTAATCTCCTTTCCTCTTTTTCAGCCTCCAATTGTAATCTCTTTTCCTCTGCCTCCCTTTGCAATCTCTTTTCCTCTTTTTCAGCTTCCAATTGTAATCTCTTAGCTTCAACCTCTAACTGTAATCTTCTTTCTGCTTCTAACTTCGTATCTTCCCTATCAATAAATTTGTCATATTCAGTAGTAACCTACTGAATCAGAATGTCCCCACTCATGCCAAGATCTTTTGCCGTCTGCACTGAGCAGATCTAACTTTAGCCAAGTCTGCCACTCTCTTTCACTCACACAAATTATCAATACTATATTATAAATTAGCAAATCTTCTAACTAAACTAATATAGGCACTGACAGCTCATCCAAATTCCACAAATTTATTTATTGTATTTTATATTTAGTTTATTTATTCCCTACACTAAAAGTACCCTGGGGTTATGGTGGTAAGGTAATCCTGGACGAGCCCCCAATATGTGATAAGAGGTTTTGATGTTACTAAAAGTTAATGTTAACATGGTGAGGTCAAGCTATGTAAGTACCTGTGTAAGAAATGCTGATGATGTATTTCTCAGGATCCCTATCCGCTACCTCTTCTGATCTCACCCAGTGTAAAATAATTTCGGTGGTGTTATGTGGCTTAAGTGTCTAGGGTAATGTATGCAATATCATTAATTTCCAAACAGAACTTTAATCCAATGGAAAAGTAATTAAATAAGACTGTTGGTAAAGTTTATATAAGTATGTACAATTTAATCTTCCTGTACCTCAATCTTTTGGGACAGGAATTTTCAAACTCAAGAAACTTTTTATTTACAAGATGGAAATAAATAGGGTGGAACTCTGTCCATGTATGTAAACAAAAGTCACTGGAAAAACTAAACCCTCTGTTCTGTTTTCTATGTTGGGTATTATCACTGGTCTATGATTGGAAAGTCTGTTCTTTTCATCACACCCAGGTGAATATTTTATTTTTTGTGGAATTTTAGTATGATGATAAATCAGTGCCTTTTCTAAAGGACTTAACTTGCAAGCATGTCTGATGCTGTTGACTCGAAGAATATTCGAGTTCACCAAAGTGTTGTACTTCCTGGATGAGGACTAGGAGCCTAGCTACAACTGGTATGATGAGCAGTCAATCCCATGCGTTGTTCTCTCTAGGCTTACTGCACCAACAAGATACTTCGTGGTACAACCATGGAATGAGAAGGAAAGTTTCCTTCCATATAAATCTTATCTACACTAATTCCACATATAAACACTGTTACAACTCACCTGGGTCAGTCCTGTGTGCTGACTCTTTGCACCAGACTTTAATTTCCGTCGTCTACACTCAGTTCTGTGTAATCATTCTTCTTCAGTGATAATACAAATCCACTGTCCATCAGTCGGGTTAGTCTTCCATACAACAGACTTGGTGTGCTTAATCTAGCACTGTAACCTGTTGACAACTTCGTTCTAACATTCTCTACATGATTTTGTATAATATGTATACATTTATGGCACTGCAAAAGCCAATATCAATTTATTAACACTCACTTACAGTCGCAAAAGTGTAAGGCCAATTGCCAAACATTTTTACACATTTTATTTCACTTTCAAAATAAATCTGCTTTTGGCACATTCCTACTTAGGTTGTCGTGACCCAAACTCTCTCCCACTAGGCAGTATCGAAATCAAATTATGGCTCACACAAAAGCCTGTTACATGTTAATAATATATACAAATAAAATTATCTGTCTTACCCCAAGTAAGGAATAATCACATACACAAGCGTGACTAGCAGTAAAAGGGTTTGTAAATACTGCGTTCTAGACCAGACGGCAAAAATTTGGTCTCTAAGTCTTCCCGCTGATGTCAGCTTGGCACGGTTTTTCAAATCTAATGGCCTGATTTTTCAAGGAGGTGTTAATTTTTATCAACTACACCTAACCAATCAGAAGCCGAGTCCAAAAAAGTTAAATATTTTTGGGGGACTGTCAAATGAGCGATTTTAAGTGTGTTTGTTAATCTGATTAAATTGGTTTATTATATATCTTAGTTATTTCTAGACCGATTTTGATTATCAAAAGTGATAATTAAAAGGCCAATTGTCCTCTATCGTCCTATATAATTTCGTTCCATGTTACCTTAGCATTTTCATCTGGGTAATTTTTAAGTAATTAAATGTGCCCGTACCCTGAACTGAAAATATTACTAAATTAAATTTTACTATGTCAAGATAATATTATTAGGGGAAATCTTTATGTTACTGTATTAAGCAATATTATTGCTATAATTCTAGATGTCCCTTTCATTTTAATTCCTTTTAGTTATTGAAAAATAAATTATTTAAGTTTATTCAAAAACTCAAAATGGGCCCTATTTCCACTACAACCAAATTTTCTCTTGCCTACAAAAACGAGGTACCGATTTGATTGGTTGTTAAATTTTACCACGTCCTTCACTAAATATTGGGGTGGGTGTGTGTGTGTATGTGTATGGGGGTAGTAACTTTTAACGTGTGGTAGTAGAAAAATTCAAATTCTCTAGTTAAATTGTTGGCGGTAGATTTGACTTTGCCCCAGACAAATTTCAAATACCGTAGTTAGTTATAGATTGTAAAAATACGTTAACTAGGTTTTGAAGCGGGGAAATTTGAGCGCTTTGTGATACAGATTCACTTCATCACACCGTGTCAGAGAAAAGTAAATGAACGTTTAATATATCACCTGGTTACGGTATTTCTGAGCCACCGTTATTATCTGAGCAACAAGGACCAACCCTCCACAGTCAATTCTCGGATTAACCCTGTCAACTATACATCTCACCTCCAGAAAATCGACTATAATCATGTCCACCATTATACCTCTCACTCCTAGCACATGTACTCCAATAATGGCCTCCACTATTACTCTCACCTCCAGAACACCTACATAAATCATTGTTCCTTCTATTGATTTTATTTTATTTTATTTTATTTTATTTTTTTTTTTTTTTTTTGGACAAAGGAAAGGGAACAACAAAAACAAAATCTTCGCTCGAAAACGGAAACGGAACGATAACAACAAAAACTTTTCGAAAACGGACTAAGACGTGTTTTTTTACATTTACATAATAATACTTTAAAATATTACCAAGAAAAATGACAGCCCTTCTTTTTTTTCAGGCTTGAAAACGTAATTTAGGCTCTAGCGCACTATTTTAAAATCCTTCCGCCATCGAGACAAATCCATTGATGTTTAGACGCAAAATAAATGGAATTCTGTTTCGTCGGTTTTGAAGCCTGACAACATGATATATGCTTCGGAGAGACGTTCAAAAATATAGATCAGATGTGTTGTAAAATGTAAATGTGATGTATGTTTTAAATATTCTACATTTATAAGTAAGTCACACTCCACAAATTGGCAGGAAACTATATGTCGTGGTTTATTTGCTGTATGTTCTCACGGTGGCTCTAATTCTCCTGTGGTCATTCAGTTGTATGCGCTGCTTATGAAGCCATGGAGTAACGCGTTAAACAATGGCGTGAGCAGAAGGGGAAAAAAGCTGGTGGACTGAAATATGACTAACTAATGTTTTACCGCAACATGTTTTGTAAATTTACGAATATCTTTTAAACTTTCACCTTGGTACTTATGGGAAAAAATAAAAATTCAAAATAAAGTTTATTAATAATTCGTCTTCGAATAATTAATTAATGAAGTATTAATGTGAACAACTAAATGGACGGAGGTACTGCAGATGTAACGAACTCCCTCCACTATCTTCTGCTAAAAATAAATATTAGGTACGTATTCATGTTCATACGAAATGCAAATGGGGAAAATTAAAAAACAGTATGCCTAGAATTAAACATCTGCAATTATAAAATATGGAAACAAAATGTGCGTACTTTCAACAGTCTCGCAATTCAGTGCGCGCTCGAAAAAAAACGTGCCATCAAAAATATTGCAAGTCTGAGGCAGATTGTGTAACAACGCCAGTCAAAGAGGGGTAAATCAGTTCTTTACTCGGGTATATCTGACTTTAATAAGGGATCATCAAGGTAAAAATCTTGAAATGTAGATAAATCCTAAAATGGAGGCGGATTTATGAGATATACTGGAAATAATTTATGTTCAAATATTTTTCTTTTAAATTGTCTAGATTATATTTAATGGAAGTCGGTTGCAACGAACACATTCTGCATGTGTGTATAACTGCATCCACCGTGGAACAGATCTCCATTGTTTACTTGTAAAAGAAAAAAAACTAAATCATTTCTTTTGTTTACGCTGTTTGTTTTGAAAAATTTTAATAAACTCTGTGAAATTACATGTTGTTTTTATTATGTTTAACATCTCACGGTTACTAGGTGTGCTAATATCTTGTTGATGTTGCTTTAATTTATGTTGATGTTGCTGCCGCTGTTATGGTACAGTTGATGGCAATGATGAACGACAGCTGTTATTGTTGACCTCAGTTTTGTGAGTAAACGTTGAGATGATAGGAAACTATACTGAGCGATGCAACTGGAGGTAATCTGATCATCAGAATATCCTCCAGTCGATCAAGTGTTTCATCACATTATCTCCTTTACACTCTAGGGGGGGGGGGGGGGGACTTAGGTCATGACTCCCAAGTGTCAGCCTCCTGTTGTCTAGTGCAGAGAATTGAACCCTCTCAACCTTGGTTGCAGCTTTCAAATTCACTCCTATTTTCTGCCAGCTGGATGCAATAGTGAAAGTAACCCCTATATTGAAAATAAATTGCTGTCTCGAGTTCCATAGCCCGTTGCGGTTGGTTCACAGCCTTTTCCGCAGTTTCGCTGAGCCTCTTAAGTGCCCTTGTTCTTGACTGTCCCCTCAACCCCAACAGTTTCAGTAGATCATACTCTGAGGCAGCCGTGAGACCTCTTGCACCCACCACAACAGCCTTTACCCTTGCAATGAACCCATCGCGTCTCAAGTCCGCAGCCAGATCATTATACTTGGCCACTTTGAACGAGTGTTGTATAATCTGGTGCGATGATGACGAATGCAGCACTATACAGGGGGATTGACATAAGTCTTGGGCCTGACCATGAAGGAGTCACAGGAGGAAGATGAAACTTGGCACATTTAAAGTTCATCATATTAGCACTGAATGTGTGAAGTACGCGTTTGTTTCTTCAATGGGTTTTCCCGCTATGGTGCATGGCGCAATGTACCCTATTGACCGGATCTGCTGCTCCAACGATTTGACAAAAACAGTACTATGCAGATCTTCTCACCAAACTAAGAAAGGTTGTGACCAGGAAACGAGGGATAACCCGCACTCAAAATCTTCCTTTGCTTCAAGACAACGCGCCCTCTCACAAAGCACGGCTTGTGCAGCTTGCAACCAACGATTTGAATATTGAAATTCTTCCACACCCACCATTTCCTCCAGATTTGGCTCCATCAGACTTTTTTCTATTACCAAATCTTAAAAAACAGCTAAAAGGAAATCATTTTGACAGCGATGAAGAGGTATACTGGCATGTGATGACTGGTTTAGTTTGAAAAATAGGGTGTTCTACTCCCAAGGTCTTTTCAAGGTCAAGCAGAGATGGCAGAAGTGTGTCAATTCAGACGGTGGCTATAATGAAAAGGAATAAACACTATACAAAATTTCAGCTCTCTGTGACATGTCCTTCATGGTCAGGCCCAAGACTTATGTCAATCCCCTTGTATATGGCCGTCTTCGAGATCTTCTGATACTCTCTGGATATGCTTCTAGCCCAGGTAGGTCTTCTGCCATCTCCCAGTCATTTGCACAGTCAAGAAGAAGTGGTAATCTGCAACTTGATTTACATGGTTTGGGATGTGCTGACTTTCCTGCTCTCAGAAAGTATGTATTTTCAGTGCTCGGTCTGACTTTGCTGTTCGCCTTCTGTTACGGGAGTAATATTACCGTTGTCTGCTAGGATTGGCAGTGTGCTACGTTTAGGGTCATAGCATTTAATATAAATTACTTTTAATAAGTTAGGGACTATTGAACGCGAAGTTCACGCTCTAATTATGACGCGTGAGCGTTGTTAGGTCGCAGACCGTGACCTAGCTACGGGACCCTTTTTACATTGACCGTCGAGCTGTAAAGACGCGTCTGACTTTCCTTCCAATGTTGGGCATGGTATTGCCATACAGATATGTTTTATGCAAGTACGGACATGGGTCAGTGTCACGTAGGGTTTATATTCATTTAATTTCCTACATCTTCCTCCTATTCTTTCACCCGATTTCTCTCTTTTATTATCTCTGTATTTCATTTTTCCTGTATATTTTTCATCCATTCGTTTTGCGAATATTATTTTCATATAATTCGCAAACTTTACCTGTTTTCCTTTCTCTAAAACTGAGAATCGCACCTGGGTGGTATTGCGTACATGTCAGTCGCGCTGGTCGGACGATAGGCGTGAATTTACAGCATTCGCTAGACATTCGTCTGAGGGTCTCTGGCCTGGGGCGTGAAAATTCACCCGAGGGACATGGAAAGTAGACAGAGAGTCTGCATTTCAGTAAACGCATGAGGTTTTTCGTCAGGAAAAACCCGGCTTAGCGTGAAAATCCACTACGCACTGCAGACGGTGGTCTGAGATTTGCAACTCATGCAAGCCCTCGGCCACTGATGGCTGTTACGTCACGCGATAAGCGGACGAAGGTGTTATACGGACAGGGGAGACTATTTCGCTTGGCGAAATAAGATTAGGATCCTGTGTCCGATTTTTAAAGATATTGGCCAAGTTTGAAACTTTAATTTCATTCTCGCTCATAGACTCACAGTAGATAGGTTGCTCGTAAACAGAATAGCTGTTAGCGAAGATCTCAGTTTGTTTCGGCAATTTGTCGAACTTCTAGACTTCCCGAAATATTTTCAGCATTTTTATTCTTAAGTTGTGCGACTACCTGTAATTCTGTGGTTGAGGTAATTAATATGATAGATATATAGATTTTGTGAGTGTTAAAGTGTTTAATCGCTTAATTCATTTTAATCTATTTCTTTAGCGCAGAAGAGAAATAAAGTGGTAGGCTATTATATTTTCTAGGGAAGCATTCAGTGGAAAGCAGAATAAAATTAAAATTTCTAGCTTATAACGGCAATTGTAGCTATTTATGAATTTAATTTAACTGCTAATACTCAGTCGAGTGTATTTTTCTAAACTAACGTATAAACTCTAGAATCGAGCCTCATGAATGGTGACGGAATACGCACGTGTTCCAAATTCATGAGGATTGCTGATCTTTAAATATAACTTACGTCACGGGAAGTTTAAATGATAAGCAAAGCTCTCTGCTTGCAAGTTTAAATGTAAGTTATAACCAGTACAGATTTTGTTTATTATATTATATGTGTTATTTTGCCTCCACACAGTGAAAGTTTTGGGGTGACCCTAACTTTACCAGCACCTAGTAGTAGTTTCCATACTTGTGAAGAAATAGACAGTCCTTATTTTGAACCACGTGGGTTTCTTAAGTACCACTGGTCTAACAGTGTATATGCAACCCGAGTTAGCCAGAAATACTATATCCCAATAACGGGTTTTTCAAAGACTGTAATGATAAATACTGGACCTTGGAGCCAGATCTTAATTTCTTCTAGAAACTCTACGTAATTTTTCTGCCTGGTGGCGCGAAATACTTCAAGTATTAACTAACATTTCCCGACTATATATATATATTTTTTGTGGACAAATCTGTGGTGTGACTAAAGTGAATCCTATACTGAGGGAAGGCACCGATCTGACATTCATCATTTCTAGAAACCTACGCTATTGACACTGTGCTCTGCTAACTCCCGCGCCTGGAATAATTGTTAGGTGACTTAATCAGACATTTGAACAAATTTGCACACCCAAGTAGTCGTTCCCGGAGACTCCGAGTTAAATACGTCTTTTGGAACTGGGGACTTCTTGGCAGAAGACTGCATTTTTTGAGTCTGTGTGAAAATCTAAAATCAGTGTTTTTCAAGAGGCAGCGAGCAAAGTCGTGAGTACATGTATGAGAGGCCATGGCAGAATGAATGAGTGTACGCTGGTTTGAGTGATATTTTCACTATTATATCTTTGACACCCTGTTGCTGTCCTAATTTTTTTTTTTCAATCTGCATAATTTGTTGCTAAGGCTAGAGTTCTAGTGTTTTTGTCTTAGGTTAAATCAGATTTTTTTTTGTCAAAACTCTGTGCATATAATTACGAGATAAAACAACGAAAACTCTTAGAATCAAACCCTATGTATCTGTGACTCTGGCGCCATCATCTGTTCTCTTAACGGGGCTGGGCTAAACCTAGAGTTAACACTATAAGGGGGCTATCATCCTTGCAACATTTCCTTGAATTTTTTATGACTATGTGTATATGTATTTTCCTTGATGTACTTTCTTTGATGTTGTGAGCCGATTTTTTCCTGATATTAAAATCGCTCTTGAACTTAATAATAGTGTTTGGTCAGCTCGTTCTAGATAATATATATATCATTGTTATAGTTTTCCCACGTCTGTGTGTTTACCTGTCGTCACGTGTATGTGCGTGCCTGTGAGTGATAGAAATATACGTAATATGTATATTGGTGTAGTCTGTCTGACGCTGTAACAACTGTTGTAGAAGATAGGTGAGAGAGAGAAGAATTCTTTTCGCTTTCAGAGACAGCCACTATATCAAAATCTATCATCTCACGTGTGTGGAAATTCTATTACCTTTCACTAACTCTCACTGAGTCTGTCACCTATTCAATCCTATTCAGAAGGGACCAAACCTAGTCTTAATTCTCCTATCGAAAATCTACGACAGTCAGTCCATTGTTATTACGAAGATTTGAAATGATTAAAGGTCAGTACGTAAGTGAAAATTAAGGAAGGATGAATTACAGTCCATAGTATTTGATTTTGCCAGACTCATAGACTCACTGTCGGCAGTTGGAAACCCCAACCGCGCGTGCATACAGCTATGACAATCTGCGTACAGTAATTCGATTTTATTGGACAAGGACTGATAGGATATCTACATACATATGCAATATATGTTCAAGTTATAATATGTACTTTTTATGATCAACATGCATGAATCGTCTTGACGTGTAACCTGTATTAAATATTTGTGGACTCAATGAACCGACTTATCAAGTCAATGAAATTACAAGTTCAATACGATTCGACAATTCTTTTAACATCCACATTCGCGTAATTAACATCGAAGGCACGATGCAAGGAACTGAAATGAAAAGACTAACATATCAAAAGTAATAGAGCAATTTTAACAACTGGTGGCCGAATTGATACGGTCATTTAATTGGCATCGTCTGCTAGAGGTTAGCAGCATACGATTTTAGGGGTTACAGCATTTAATGTAATGTAATATATTATTAGACTATTGAACGCTATGACGTATCAGCGTTGGTAGGTCACGCACCGTGACCAAGAGACGGGACCCTTTCTTATATGACCGTCGAACTGAAGAGACGTGTCCTTGTATTCTTATAGTGTCGGGCATGGAATGCCACACAATTATATTGTATTTAAATATGGACATGGGTCAGTCCACTGATTCTATGAAAGAGATGAACGTTTTCAGGTTAGTAATTGACTAAACCTAAGTTGGAAGGAATTAACAGTCCGTATTAATTATATTTTGCCAGACGCGTAATCTCACTGTCGGCCGTTGGAACCACCAACTGCGCGTACATATAGTTACGACGTTCTGCCTACAGTAATTCGATTATTGGACAAGGACTGGTAGTATATCTACATATATCTTCAATATATGATCAAAAGTTATAATATGTATTTTTGTGATCAACTTGCATGGATCGTCTTGATGTGTACAACTGTGAATTAAATGTATGGACTCAATGAAATGACTTATCAAATCAATCGTATTCCAAGGTTCAAGTATTGTTTGGAATCTTCATAAATATGACGTGGCACGCGTAATTACGAAGGTCATCCTGACGTCACAACATCGTGCGTACATACTAACGCTCAAGGGACAAAGTCAGCGCATTCCAGTTCTGATGAAAAATACAAGATCACAATAGACCAAAAGATGAAAAAGTCGTTATCTGCCAACCAGGAGCAAGCAGTTCTAGACCCTGGTCTAGTCCGTTGGTGAAGATCGCATCGGACGACGCGTTAAAAGATAAGTCTAGTTTTGTGACTGTTGTCATTGAGATAACACAGTGCTAAGTCCATTTCGTCTGTACAGGCATGTCTATTCTATTTTTCATATATCTATGTTATATCTGTTTTCACCGTTTGTATTGTTCCTACTTCGTGGGATGGTTGGGAGGAGAATTGAAACCAATTTCATGGCTCCTTGGATGTCCGAATTGGTTTTAATCGCACTATAGGGCCGTCAGTTAATTGCACGTAACGAAGGATCCATCGACGACTTTCCGATGATTACATCCGTTCGTATCTGCTATTAATTAACCTTGCATGTTAGATGTCTAGTGTATTTAGTTCCAATTTTTATTCATTTCTGTAATTTGTTCGTAACTATTTCGTATTTTCTCCATCTTTCTATAATGTATTTGAATTGTTAATATATGTCCGTTCATGAGTCCTATGACGTCATTACTTTTTGCAGTTAATTTTTTTTTCTTGTGTTCTGTCATAGATTGAGTTCAATCTCGCCTCAGGTCAATCCGTGACCTTCCTTCTTGCTTACGGTACTTCCGCTTGTTCTACTTAGTTTGTAAATTCATTTTTAATTGTGAAAATGTCCTTGTCGTATCGTACTACTGTTTCGTAATCCTTGGTTGACTAATTGTCTTGTTGTCTTCATCTCATACATTTATCATATAATAATAATACTATAATTTAGTCAATAACCAGAGTGTAAATGAATTTTATTAATTTTGATGAAATTTGAGGATTAATTAGGGACTTTGCACCAATTTGCAGTGGTGGTTCAAGAAAGTGGCAATGCACTTTATAGCTCATGATTAAGGCATAATGATATATTATATATTGATAATTCAATATAAATTTATGGTCTTACTTAAATGACAGACATATTGCATGTTTATTAGTACATTTTCCCAGTACTACATTCTGACTTAGCAAATATAATTAATTAAATTAATTAATTATTTTGGGACAATACCCATAATTACTAAATACTAATATTAAGTGCATGATATCATTTCAGCATCTTAAATAAATAAATATCATAACCATTTATGATCTATATTAGTGGGTACACATAATATTATTACAAAATATTATATAGTTGTGGAACTTAAACTAATAATACAAGAATATAATTAATTGATTAATTTGGATTGGTGATTAATAGTAATAGTTGATTAAGTGAGTGAGTCACTATGGATTCTGATACGGATATAGTGGACATGAGTTCCATATTGGAGGAGATATATATTGATAGTTGGCGTTATAATGAATTAAAAGGCCCAGATCGTGAGAAATATATAATGGATCAATTTTTATGTCAAGCTGCATTACATTTAAAGAATTTTGCTGAGGCTAATTTTCATTCCATGCCTCATATAGCAATGGCTAAAGAGTTATCAGATTTACTGGGGGAGAAACTTCTTACATTTTTGAGTCGCTACATTAATGTCGAGCATGATGAGGTATTAAAGAACATCCATCATGCGATATTTGATGATGTTCACGAATGTCATAAAAGAACAGAACATCAAGTTAATGAAAAAGCCCTTAATAGTGAAATGCAGCAATTTCAAATAGAGTACGAAAAGAAATTGTTAGTTGTGGAGTCTGAAAATTCTTCACTGAAGAATCAGATGACGCTGGTGACAGCGCATAATAAGGAATTTTTTAATTATATTACTGTACAGAATAAGAAGTTAGAGGAGGAGGTAATCTCATTGAGAAGAGAAAATAGTCTTAATGTTGAGAGTGAAAAAAGGGAAAATAGGAGTGTATCACTTGATGACAATAATATTCTGGATGTATGTCATTCATATAATGATAAAATTTATGACTTTTGTCTTAGGCAGGAACAAAAGTGTGATGACGATGTAACTTCAGTGAAACTGATACTGAATGACCAGATAGGTAACGGGAAATCTGTCACGCATGACTTGGCATTATTGCGTGAAGAGAATAATGAATCTGGTATTAGTGTTACTGAATCCACCTCGAGTGATAACAGGGTGACTACATTAGAAGCGATACTCCTGAAGGAGAAAGATAGATATGCTGAACTGGAAAAGGAAACACAACAGCATATCTATGAACTTGCAACTGCACTGAATACAGTTGATTCCTTGCTTGGTAACGAGATGAAGACAACTACTAACTTGGAGAAAATAAATAAGAGGCAGAAACAGGAAATTACACTCCTAGATTTAGAGGGTACAAAATTAAGAAATAGAGTCTATGGTCTGCTAGACGTAGTGTTGAGCAGAAAGATACTGCTCAACAACACACATAATAAGTCTATTGCACGACATGCCTCAGGTACTAAGTGTGATCCTGCAGTGTCAATACAACCTGTGAAGGTTAGAAAATCATTTCGAGGCAAGTATACCTTCCCTCGACAGGATACTACTGCCAATTCTGAGAATAAATGTTATCGACAGGATCAGATTATAACTGATCCTAAGAAAACTGTTGTCGTTGTCAACATTGACAAAGATGTTACGAGGAGGAATAATATGATGAAAAATAATCTTGGAGTTAGAAGGAACAGGAATAATGAATTTGGGACAAATAAGTCTAACGGCAAAGGTTTTACTTTGCCCAACCAAGACATGTCTACGACATGTAGGAAACCTACTACGTTTGGTAATGATAGGTGTCAACCTAAGTTCAGTCAGGATGATACCTCATCCAATAAATATACTAGGTCTATGGCAAAGGAGAAAGTTAACTTGGTTTATAGGACAAATAATACATATCGTCATTGTGCACAATTTCGTGACAATGATACTACTTATATTGGGAAAAGTGCATATTCTCGCACGGTGTTAGTGCGAAATCTGCCACAGGATACTACCTGGCAGGCACTTAGAAATTTCTTTAATTTTACAGCAAACGTTAAGTTTGTTCGTCTTCTACCATCTGTCGATGGTCAGAATAGTCAGGCTTTGGTTACATTTCGTGACAATCGTGACGCTCGTTTGGTTATCGAGCATGATAACGGTGTCTATTTTCGTCACCATCATCTACACTTACAATTAGTACCTGATTCTGCGTCACGCATATAACAGGTTACATTAACACTGTTCGTCACATCTTTGATGACTCAGCACTAGTCAGTCATCATTTCTTTTCTTTATTGGTCATTTATTCTTATATGACTTAGATCTTGTAGGCTTATCTATTAGGTGACACTTGTTTTGTCTTATCTACGATAACACTTCGTATTTTTGTCTTATTTGTTTTTTACCATGCCTACAAGAAACAGTAATGTCGTTATTGGTATTAACTATGCTCAGCCCCATACAGCATAGGTTTATTTGTCATCTATCACGGCTGTCTTATCATCACTGTTAAAAAAAGGACATGCCAGTGAAGGTGACATGGACTGGTAAGTTTAATAGAATATTTCGGTAAATAATTGATATATTTTGACACCCACCTATTTTGAGACTACCTGATGCTTCCAAAAAGTTTATACTCCGTACAGATGCGAGTAATTACGGAATTGGCGCATGTTTGCTCAGAAAGCGGTGGCATCACTACGTCGTGCTAATCACAAGAGCCCGAAGCTGACAAGATATGCCATTCTTCTTCAGCCTTTTGACTTTTCTATCGAACACATTAAAGAATCAGAGAACATCTTGGCAGATACTCTCTCTAGAAACCCTTCTGATGTCGATTCATAAGTAATGATACTCTTCGCAGAAACTTACCCAAGAGACATAGTACTAACGGTACATTTTGACATGGAAATGAACCATTGACTACATGCCAAGTATCTGCTTACTATATACATACGTTTTATGAAATGAACTAAATAAAGAGACAATGTATTCGTGTTTACGCCGGGACTTTGGTTAGTGTCCGTTCCGGATAAAACTGGTTGAAACAACGTTGAAAATAATACTTGATGACATTTCGAACTAATTGCAGTTTGTGATAGGAATTCTTGGACGTTAAGAATATCTATATTCTGAATCAGAACACTTAAACAGTCTTCTCTAATGGAAATTCACAAGGATCAAGACTACGTATGGATCATCACATCCAATGTTAATTAATTTTAACTTAGCTGTTGAATTAATGGAAATTAAAATGAAATGTGAGAAAAAGATGAAAAGAAATGGAAGAAAAAAATGAAACATGAAAATAATGAATAAAAGAAAAGAATCTCCATAATTCTAAGTAATATTCTTATATATAATAATGAATTACATAATTATATTACATATTAGTTTCTTATTTAGTTAGTTAAGTTAGATAGGTATTACCCACTTAACACATATGATTATTGTCAAACACACATAACTAACTTAAATTTATACATTATTTTCTTTTCCTACTTTATTTCTCATTTGGTTTTTCCTCTCTTTTCTTTTCTCATAACATCGTTTTTAATTTTCTTGCATTAGATCTTCAATAACTTGATTCTTAATACACACTTAGTATAATTAATTAGTTTAATTTTAATTAATTAGTTTAGTCTTGACATGACATTTCATTACGACAAACTTTAAGTTAATTAGTTAATTAAATATCAGCATTACACATTTTCTTTTAGTTAATATAACATTTGTGTATAACAATTCTATATAACATGATCGTTAGTAGATTATATGACTGTTAGTTAGTCGACATGACCACGACACTGTTCTAGTCAGAACATCGTAGGCCATATGTCGCATTTTGTTTTTTTTTTTTTTTTTTTGGTTTCGGTTAAATTTTTGAGATTATTCACTTAGATAGGTTTTCCCAAAAAAAATCTATCGAATAGATTTTTTTCCCCCCGGTGAACAGGGAATTGTTACGGTATTTTAATTGGCATCGTCTGCTAGAGGTTAGCAGCATACGATTTTAGGGGTTACAGCATTTAATGTAATGTAATATATTATTAGACTATTGAACGCTATGACGTATCAGCGTTGGTAGGTCACGCACCGTGACCAAGAGACGGGACCCTTTCTTATATGACCGTCGAACTGAAGAGACGTGTCCTTGTATTCTTATAGTGTCGGGCATGGAATGCCACACAATTATATTGTATTTAAATATGGACATGGGTCAGTCCACTGATTCTATGAAAGAGATGAAAGTTTTCAGGTTAGTAATTGACTAAACCTAAGTTGGAAGGAATTAACAGTCCGTATTAATTATATTTTGCCAGACGCGTAATCTCACTGTCGGCCGTTGGAACCACCAATTGCGCGTACATATAGTTACGACGTTCTGCCTACAGTAATTCGATTATTGGACAAGGACTGGTAGTATATCTACATATATCTTCAATATATGATCAAGTTATATCATAATCCAATCGTATTCCAAGGTTCAAGTATTGTTTGGAATCTTCCACCCCCGCATTCGCTTAATCTTCCATCGAAGGCACGATGCACTATCACTGAATGAAAAAAACTAACATATCAAAGAAAAAAGCAATGTCCAGAAATTTATAATTGTTTTATTCATATCACATGGAACATTGTTCAGAGCAAACCACCTTGCAACAGAGGACGCAACAGTGGTGCCCGGTATGTGGGGACGAAAAACAAACAAAAACCAAAAATTTTTTCATGACTTTCGAATGAATTATTTACTTTCGATAAACAATCACGTGATTTCATAAATATGACGTGGCACGCGTAACTACGAAGGTCAACCTGACGTCACAACATCGTGCGTACATACTAACGCTCAAGGGACAAAGTCAGCGCATTCCAGTTCTGATGAAAAATACAAGATCACAATAGACCAAAAGATGAAAAAGTCGTTATCTGCCAACCAGGAGCAAGCAGTTCTAGACCCTGGTCTAGTCCGTTGGTGAAGATCGCATCGGACGACGCGTTAAAAGATAAGTCTAGTTTTGTGACTGTTGTCATTGAGATAACACAGTGCAAAGTCCATTTCGTCTGTACAGGCATGTCTATTCTATTTTTCATATATCTATGTTATATCTGTTTTCACCGTTTGTATTGTTCCTACTTCGTGGGATGGTTGGGAGGAGAATTGAAACCAATTTCATGGCTCCCTGGATGTCTGAATTTGTTTTAATCGCACTATAGGGCCGTCAGTTAATTGCACTTAACGAAGGATCCATCGACGACTTTCCGATGATTACATCCGTTCGTATCTGCTATTAATTAACCTTGCATGTTAGATGTCTAGTCTAGTAATAACCAGTGTATTCTAGTGTATTTAGTTCCAATTTTTATTCATTTCTGTAATTTGTTCGTAACTATTTCGTATTTTCTCCATCTTTCTATAATGTATTTGAATTGTTAATATATGTCCGTTCATGAGTCCTATGATGTCATTACTTTTTGCAGTCAATTTTTTTTTCTTGTGTTCTGTCATAGATTGAGTTCAATCTCGCCTCAGGTCAATCCGTGACCTTCCTTCTTGCTTACGGTACGTCCGCTGGTTCTACTTAGTTTGTAAATTCATTTTTAATTGTGAAAATGTCCTTGTCGTATCGTACTACTGTTTCGTAATCCTTGGTTGACTAATTGTCTTGTTGTCTTCATCTCATACATTTATCATATAATAATAAAACTATAATTTAGTCAATAACCAGAGTGTAAATGAATTTTATTAATTTTGATGAAATTTGAGGATGAATTAGGGACTTTGCACCAATTTGCAGTGGTGGTTCAAGAAAGTGGCAATGCACTTTATAGCTCATGATTAAGGCATAATGATATATTATATATTGATAATTCAATATAAATTTATGGTCTTACTTAAATGACAGACATATTGCATGTTTATTAGTACATTTTCCCAGTACTAAATTCTGACTTAGCACATATAATTAATTAAATTAATTAATTATTTTGGGACAATACCCATAATTACTAAATACTAATATTAAGTGCATGATATCATTTCAGCATCTTAAATAAATAAATATCATAACCATTTATGATCTATATTAGTGGGTACACATAATATTATTACAAAATATTATATAGTTGTGGAACTTAAACTAATTTTTTTTTTTTTTTTTTTTTTTTTTTTTTTTTTTTTTTTGTACGCCCGCTAATACTCAAGGCGAAATCTCAGGTTATTATTAATGTCTAGCCTGACATTGATTTTACGTGAGTATCCCTTTTCTTGTACAGAGACAGGTGTCCCTCGCCATTCAGGCAGATACTCGCCGATTTCGGAGGTACCCATTAGAGCTGGGTCGGCTCAGGAGCCGCCAATCCCTGGTCGACGACACTTCTTCAAATGTCCTCGCCAGGTCTCGAGTTAATCCAGTCCAATTCCCGGTCGACGAAAAATCCTCAAATGCCGTCGCCCGGGTTTGATCCTGAATCACCCGGTCGCCAGAGCGGTGTTGTAACCACTACGCTAGCGCGGCGCCCTCTTAAACTAATAATACAAGAATATAATTAATTGATTAATTTGGATTGGTGATTAATAGTAATAGTTGATTAAGTGAGTGAGTCACTATGGATTCTGATACGGATATAGTGGACATGAGTTCCATATTGGAGGAGATATATATTGATAGTTGGCGTTATAATGAATTAAAAGGCCCAGATCGTGAGAAATATATAATGGATCAATTTTTATGTCAAGCTGCATTACATTTAAAGAATTTTGCTGAGGCTAATTTTCATTCCATGCCTCATATAGCAATGGCTAAAGAGTTATCAGATTTACTGGGGGAGAAACTTCTTACATTTTTGAGTCGCTACATTAATGTCGAGCATGATCAGGTATTAAAGAACATCCATCATGTGATATTTGATGATGTTCACGAATGTCATAAAAGAACAGAACATCAAGTTAATGAAAAAGCCCTTAATAGTGAAATGCAGCAATTTCAAATAGAGTACGAAAAGAAATTGTTAGTTGTGGAGTCTGAAAATTCTTCACTGAAGAATCAGATGACGCTGGTGACAGCGCATAATAAGGAATTTTTTAATTCTATTACTGTACAGAATAAGAAGTTAGAGGAGGAGGTAATCTCATTGAGAAGAGAAAATAGTCTTAATGTTGAGAGTGAAAAAAGGGAAAATAGGAGTGTATCACTTGATGACAATAATATTCTGGATGTATGTCATTCATATAATGATAAAATTTATGACTTTTGTCTTAGGCAGGAACAAAAGTGTGATGACGATGTAACTTCAGTGAAACTGATACTGAATGACCAGATAAGTAACGGGAAATCTGTCACGCATGACTTGGCATTATTGCGTGAAGAGAATAATGAATCTGGTATTAGTGTTACTGAATCCACCTCGAGTGATAACAGGGTGACTACATTAGAAGCGTTACTCCTGAAGGAGAAAGATAGATGTGCTACACTGGAAAAGGAAACACAACAGCAAATCTATGAACTTGCAACTGCACTGAATACAGTTGATTCCTTGCTTGGTAACGAGATGAAGACAACTACTAACTTGGAGAAAATAAATAAGAGGCAGAAACAGGAAATTACACTCCTAGATTTAGATGGTACAAAATTAAGAAATAGAGTCTATGGTCTGCTAGACGTAGTGTTGAGCAGAAAGATACTGCTCAACAACACACATAATAAGTCTATTGCACGACATGCCTCAGGTACTAAGTATGATCCTGCAGTGTCAATACAACCTGTGAAGGTTAGAAAATCAATTGCCTAAAGATGCATGGGTACTTAAGTTAAATGAATTCTTGGTTGGGGAACCATTGACGGCATCTCAAAATGCTTACCCAACAATAGCTAATGATTACGATGCCATAAAATCCTTACTTTTACGGATGTTTCATTTGGACGAGGAAAATTGTAGATTGAAATTTAAAAATCTCCTACCTGAATCTCCTAAAGACTTTGAAGGGTTTATTGCGAACATACGCAATACGTTTAACAGATGGCTTGAACTGGCAGAAGTTAACAAATCATATGACAAATTAGTTGATTTGTTACTACGGGATAAGGTATTATCCTCGGTCAGCCCACCGTTTTTCGCATATTTGCAAGAACGAAAGCCAGGTACCATTGAAGAGTTAGAAAAATTTTCACTGAATTACTGTACGGCGCATCCAAATGCGAACATTTATAACTCGTTGATAAGAGAACCTCTTCCTGTGGCTTCCAATATGGCATACAATAACAATAACAAACCAAGACCTCACAGCGTAGACAGAAATAGGTTCCAGGGAAATTACAATGTTAATTTTCAGAAAAGACATAATAATAATTTCAATAATAAAAATGATTTCAACAGAGGTAGATCACGGAATAGAAATTATTCACCTCATGCACGCTACAACGACAGGCAATATAACGCTAATTATGATAGATCAAATAACCACAATAATAACAACAATTGGAATGGTAATAATCATGGCTCGAAACATCGAGACAACAGTTATTACAGGGGGGGACGTATTCTAACGTCATGACTATTCTAACGATTATTCTCGTAATCGATCTCATTCTCGTGGATCGTCACATTATAACCATAATGGCGGCAGTTACAAATGAGACCACCCCTAGGGTTCAGGTTCCACCTAATGATAATACAATACAGTCTTCGGCTGCATGTTTTGCTATAAATTATAACGTGGCAAATAGTTGTCCACAATGCAATCTTGTTTTTCAGAAGGCGAAGGAGACAGTGCTAAACTGCGGACACATTACACCAGAGGTAGGTCTTGCAGCCAATGATGGAACAGGCTCTCTGATTTTTAACAGGGGAATTGTTAATGGATCCATTGTCTCAGTGTTGAGAGATTCTGGATCTACAACGATCGGAGTGCGGCAGTCTCTGGTACATCCTAGCTGTGCAACAGGGGAATATGTCCGTTGCATGACCTTCGGTGGAACTATTGAGTTCTATCCCACAGCTATTATTCATGTCAAAACACCTTTTTTCACAGGTAACGTAAAGGTCTGCATTTTAAAAAAGTCTATTGCAGATCTTATGGTAGGTCGTATTCACGGCAGCAAGGATTGTACTGCAGAAGAAATCATTGAATGGGAGAAGAATAATCTATATGTAGCTAATGCTGTTACAACAAGAGCACAGACGAAATTAGTAGAATCTATCAACCCTAAGGAGGAACCGGACAAGCAGGAAACTATTGATGTTCATTCTTCGATTGATCACATGTCCTTTGCTGTAAAACAGAAGGAAGACAGATCATTACAAAAATTTTTTGCTCAGGTCAACAAAGTTGAAAATCCTATTTTAAATAATAATAATAATAATAATCATTGGTTTATGATTTAAAATGATATACTGATTAGATTTTTCAGGGATAATACTCAAGTAAGACAACAGGTTATGGTACCTTTTGCTTTTAGAAAGTACATCCTCCAACACGCACATGATTCTAAGTGCGCAGGTCACATGGGATATACTCGGACACGTTCCAGAGTATTATCTTCATTTTTTTGGCCGGGAGTATCACGAGATATTTCACAGTACGTACGCTCCTGTACGATATGCCAGGAAGTGAAAGCACGTGGAGCGTTTCACACGGCGCCTATTCAGGCTTGTGACATATCTGTGAGACCCTTTGACAAGATGGCCATTGATATTATTGGTCCACTTTTACCATCAGCAAGAGGCCAAAGATTTGTTCTCACATGCATTGACTTATGTACACGATGGCCATAAGCCATCCCATTGAAGACCACCACTACCACAGATGTAGCTGATGCACTACATCTGATCTTTTCCAGATTGGGTTTTCCAAGGAAGCTGTTATCAGATCATGGATCTCAATTCATATCTGAGACGATGACAGAGGTGATGAAGACTTGGAATATTGATAGGAACCTTAGTAGCATTTATCATCCCATGAGTAATGGTGCAGTGGAAAGACTCAACCGTACCCTTAAACAAATGTTACATAAGGTTACGGTTAACCATCCACAGGATTGGGACAGAGTACTCCCAGCTATACTCTTTGCCTATCGAGAGGTGCCACATGAACAAACTGGTTTCTCTCCATTTCAATTAGTCTTCGGCGCCCCACCAAGAGGTCCTATGGGATTGATAAAAGATTTATTGATTGACTCCGAGATGACCCAGGATACCCAGTCATCCTATGAATACGTAATTAATCTCCGGAATAACATTATGGAATCTTACCTACTGGCAACAGCGTCATCTGAGACTGCTAAAGAAAAAGCTATAACTTTCCAAAATAGAACCAGACGATTACGCCAGTTGTTTCCAGGAGACCAAGCTTATGTGTTATTGCCACATAGCGACAATAAATTACTTATTTCATGGAATGGGCCGTACCAGGTGATTGATAAAATTTCTGATGTCGATTATGTCTTAGATATTAAGGGACATAAAAAATATACCATATTAATATGCTAAAACAGTTCCATACTCGTCCTGAACATCTACAGGCTATCTTTCACGAACTGGATGACACAGCAGTTCCTACATGTCACTACTCTAATCTATCAGTTATCCAGGAAGAAGAATCTTCTTTTCCTGAGGTACAGATGGCATTACCTGGACCTATAGTACGACCCACTGAATCTTGGCGGGACGTAACCATTTCTTCCACGGTTACACCGCAACAGCATCAACGTATTGCTGATTTGTTACTATCCTTTCCAGATGTGTTGACCGACGTACCAGGACGCACATCAGCAATTAGTCATGACATTACTCTTATAGATGATACACCTATTCGGGTACACCCATATTCTGTTCCACTACATTTTCTAACTAAAACTACTAAGGAACTTGAGCAAATGTTATCTTTGGGGATTATTGAAACTATTAACTCTCCATTCTCATCTCCATTAGTTATTGTCCGCAAGAAGGACAACAACATTAGATTGTGCGTCGACTATAGGAAATTAAATACGCAAACTGTGGGTGATAGTGAACCACATCCACTGATTGATGACTTACTTCCACGTCTATCCAACGCAACCATATTTACTAAGATAGACTTAGTTAAAGGTTATTGGCAGATACCACTAACCGAAAGGGCTAAATACTACACAGCTTTTTCTACTCCGCTAGGTCTATACCAGTGGAATGTTATGCCATTTGGCCTAGTTAACGCTCCAGCTACCTTCATTCGCATGATGCGAAAAATTTTTTCACATAGACCAGACATTATTACATACATTGACGACATATGCTTGTTTCATTCATCATTTGAGGAACATTTTTCGGGACTTAAATATGTTTTGGAAACTTTAAGAAATAATAACTTAACAGCTAAACCTACAAAAATCGAAATAGCTGTTCAGGAAATCACGTTTTTGGGACATATTATTGGAGCGGGATATATCCAAACAGTCCCTAGTACAGTATCCAAAATTTTAAACTTGTCGGTTCCTCAAACGAAGAAGCAGGTGAGAAGCTTATTAGGTTTGGTTCAATATTACAGTAGATTTGTACCTAACTTGTCATCTATCACGGCTGTCTTGTCATCTTTGTTGAAGAAAGACAAGCCGGTAAGGGTGACATGGACTGATAACTGTGACAAAATGTTTAAAAAAATTCTAGATTTTTTTCGCATCCACCTATTTTGAAACTACCAGATGCTTCTAAAAAGTTTGTCATTCGTACAGATGCGAGTAATTACGGTTAGGTGCGCCCTTCGTGATACAAACTGACCAACGGGCGGTCGCTTCGCTACGTCGTGCGAATCACAAAAGCCAGAAGTTAACGAGATTCTCCATTCTCCTCCAGCCTTTCGACTTCACCATCGAATATATTTCCGGCTCAGAGAACATCATTGCAGATGTCCTTTCCAGAAACCCTTTGGATGTCGACTTATAAACTCTACGAATTTATGAAGGTACCTGTCACAAAATACAGATACAGAATCTTATCGTTGAACTCTCGGACTGGGAATGAAACGTCGCATATACTTCAATTCAATAATTATGACAGACATGCGTAATGTGAAATTTGGGAAAACAGGAGACATTTTATTCTTGGCTACGCTGGGACTTTGGTTAGTGTCCATTCAAAATAAAACTATTTGACACAATTCGAAATTATTACGTGACGTCCAGTCGAACTAAATTCGGTTTATGACATGAACTATTAGACATTCGGATAGTCTACGTTCATTCCGAATCAGAACACTTAAACACTTTTCGTTATGGAAATTTACAAGGATCAGGACTACGGATGGATCGTCATATCCACTGTCAATTAATTTTTAACTTAGCATTTGAATTAATGGAAAATAAAACGAAAAGAGAAGAAAAAAAAATAAGAAAATGAAATTATAGATGAAAAAAAATGAATGAATAAAAGAAAAGAATCTCACACAATTTTAATTAATATTCTTAGATTTAATTATGAATTGTATAAATATCTTTATATTTGATAAGTATGTCGGCATATAACATCTTATTTTACTGATTAGTTAGTTAATTTAGTTAATTAATTTATAACTACTTAACACATATAATTAATGTTACACACATCAGTTACTTAAGTTCTACTTTAATTTTCTTTTCTTTACTTTACTTGTTTTTTTTTATCTCTCTGTTTCTTTCCCTCATAACATCTTGTGTTATTTTCGTTAATTAGATTCTCAGTCACTTAATTCTTAATACACACTAACTATAATTAATTAGTTTAATCTTAATTAGTTAAATTAATTTAGACATGACACTTCATTACTTACTCAAGACAGACTTTAAGTTCATTAAGTAATTATGTATTGACATCTTCGTTTAGTTAAAATCACACATATGTATAACATATTTATTATATTACATGAATAGTAGGTAGTTGACATGACCGCGACACTGTTCTACTCAGAACATCGTTGGCCATATGTCGGGTTTTTGTTAAATTTTTCTTGTTGAGCTGCGTAATTGATATAATTTCTGTCAAAAAAATCTATCTAATAGATTTTTTTTTTCCCCGGTGGACAGGAAACTGTTACGGGAGTAATATTACCGTTGTCTGCTAGGATTGGCAGTGTGCTACGTTTAGGGTCATAGCATTTAATATAAATTACTGTTAATAAGTTAGGGACTATTGAACGCGAAGTTCACGCTCTAATTATGACGCGTGAGCGTTGTTAGGTCGCAGACCGTGACCTAGCTACGGGACCCTTTTTACATTGACCGTCGAGCTGTAAAGACGCGTCTGACTTTCCTTCCAATGTTGGGCATGGTATTGCCATACAGATATGTTTTATGCAAGTACGGACATGGGTCAGTCCATTGTTATTACGAAGATTTGAAATGATTAAAGGTCAGTACGTAAGTGAAAATTAAGGAAGGATGAATTACAGTCCATAGTATTTGATTTTGCCAGACTCATAGACTCACTGTCGGCCGTTGAAAACCCCAACCGCGCGTGCATACAGCTATGACAATCTGCGTACAGTAATTCGATTTTATTGGACAAGGACTGATAGGATATCTACATACATATGCAATATATGTTCAAGTTATAATATGTACTTTTTATGATCAACATGCATGAATCGTCTTGACGTGTAAACTGTATTAAATATTTGTGGACTCAATGAACCGACTTATCAAGTCAATGAAATTACAAGTTCAATATGATTCGACAATTCTTTTAACATCCACATTCGCGTAATTAACATCGAAGGCACGATGCAAGGAACTGAAATGAAAAGACTAACATATCAAAAGTAATAGAGCAAAACTACGGCCTTTAACACCTTCACCCTTGCGAGGTCTACTGTAACAGCCTTCTCATTTAGTACGTTGTTAAGGCGTCATGTGTATCGCCTTGTCGTTGCCCTAATGACACCTTGCAAGCTGAGAGAACATGTTCAAGTGTCTGCCTGTCATGGCACAGGAGGCACTGAGTATCATCAGACTTTCTCCATCTCACAAGGTTTGCAGGTTTGCGGACGATGGCAGGAGGTCATACATTGATCTGATAATGATGCTGCGTCTAAATGTGCTATATGCCATATATCATTCCATGTCAAGGACGTTTGCAGGGCTCCTTCCCATGTAATCCATTGGCCTTGTTGGGCCTGCTGCACCGCTTTTAGCATTCTCTTATCATTCTCAGCTCCTCGTATCTCCTGAATTACCATATCTCTGCGTTCCCTGTTCACTAACGTGAATAATCATAAACATAATCTACTTATTTCCCTCATATCTTAAGTCTTCAAGAGCTGGTATGGATCTACTGTCCAGGTCATGCATGGGGTACGCAGCAATAAAAGAGCTGATAGACTAGCTTCAAGTGCACATTTAGTAAGTGTATTAGATATGGACAAGGGAGAGATACCGAAAACAATTAATGATCGCCTATTAGAGAATGACACTGCAATCGGTGAATTATAAGGCTAAGATTGTTAGAGTTCGGCATAAGATTGCCCGGAGAAAAGGATGTCGGTTCTGAACAACAGTAACAATAATATGTATAATTTTAGAACAGAAGGTGGAGATATTTGAAAGCGAACATACCCGCTTGGGTGTGGGTGCTCAAATGGGAAAGTATATTGGACAAGTCTTTGCCATTCTGCAACAGAAACGAGAAGAGATAAATTAATAAGCAGAGAATTGTGGGATGTGTTCAAACGGTAGAATGAAAAAAAAAACGAACAAACAAACAAATTTTAATACGTCTTACTCGGAGAAAGGACACGAAAAAACCTACGTTGCGGCCACAAGGCCTTCGTCAGGGACAGACGAACAAAAAACAGAAGGGAAAGAAAGTGAGAACTAAGTGGAAAACATAACACTTTTAAAATAAGAGAAAACACTCCCTGATGTGTGTCACATGTTGGAATGAATGTGTTCGAAGAGAATCATATATCATGAGCAGACATATACGTCTCTGACAGTGATTGTAGAACGAACGAACGAACGAACGAAATCTTTATTTCATCAGGGTAAAGAAATAGGCATAATTGCCTTTTTACATTTCTGCCCTGCAATACAATTTACAGTGTGTTAAAAATTAAAATATTAACAACTTCAGACAGGATCAATTAATAATATTATCACAGTCAGAAACTTAGCTCAGACAAGTACATTTACTCATAGTCATTCACACACACAAGTTCTGTTGGATTATAATTCTGACCTGGAACTTTATGGAAGCAGCAGACTTGTTTCTTCTTGTTTTGTACTTTATTCTGACAACTTCCAACATCGGTAACTTACGTACAGGAACTCATGAATTGATCATTTTAAGATATTATAATTCACATAAATGTAGTACAGAGGCTGCCGTAGAAGGGTGAATCGTTAGAACCGTCACTACACTAGGTCCGGCTTTGAGAGGAGTGGTGACCAGTTCCTTTCCTCGCTGCCTTTTCCTTCCATAACTCAGGAGCAGAGTCAGGTACCCATTAACAGCTGGGTTTGAATATAGCGTAACGCCATTGTTTTTCGATCCTAGTACCTTTACGGCGAGAGGCCACATAAGTAACGTTTATTCCTCAGTCTTTCATACATTTTGTATTTAACAGTAACAGTGTGCCACTTTGGAACAGAACATATAATGTAGCGTTATGCTTAAAGAGAAGCAAATAGCAGTGGGTAGACCTGCATGTCTCTGACAGGTTCTTTAGGATTATAATTATCGCCTTAAATTTCTGGAATCTAAACAGATATAGTTCTTTCTCTTCCCTAATGTTATGGTCGACACCATTCAGCTTCGGTACTTAAAAAGTTGGCTAACTGAGGTTGTTAAAAATTCAATCAGCTAAGTTCAGTCCTTCCTAGATTTATTCACAGTTGCGGTTTCAGATTGTACCTAGCCACGCGTGACAAGTCCTAGGCAAGCGTAAACTTGCTAGGCCTCTTTTAAATAATATCCTGTTGTACAGGCACGCACATTTTTGTTCGCTAGGCTATTAAAAGAAGGAAGATCCTAGATTTTAAAAAAAAACTATGTTATTTATGTCTAAAACCGCCACTGGATATGCAGCATGTATATCGCGTTCGTAATTCTCGAATATCGCGTATACAAATTCTTGCATTTTATTCTTAATGCTTTACACAATTATGGGATATACCCGTAGATAAACAAATGCAGCGTAATGCAAAGTTCAGGATATTCTCTTTCAAAATGAATATTTGACTTCGTTATGACTCAGACTCACGTCCTGGCAATATGACAAAAACCTTCCCTAAACTTTCCAACTTAAAAAGAAAGTCTTAATAAGAAATGCACTAGACAAACGACTAGGTTATGTATGTCTAAAACCGCCACTGTTATGCAACATGTATATACCCGTAGATAAACAGATGAAGCAGCGTAATACAAAGTTAAGGATATATCTTTCTTTCAAAATGAATATTTGACTTGGTTATGACTGAAAACCTGACAATATGACAAAAATCTTCCCTAAACTTTCCAAGTTTAAAAAAAAAGTATGTTAAGGAAATCAGCTATTCTAATTAATCTCTTAAAGTTTTTTTTCATTGTATTTTCGCTTCGCTGTATGAAGCGTGGGACCATCACTACAGTTGGTCGTTTTAAATCTTTGACTTCCCAATTATTTTCCACCGTGCCGTAATTTTAATTCATGATAGACTAAAAAACAACGCTCAGAGTTGTTTTGGGACAGGTGTCAAATCTGACGTTGCTACTACAAATCCCTACAACGTTCGTTTCAAGATACGTCGACTATTGCGACAAGAATTTACCACCCACGACACCGTTGTTTACACGATTGCTGTTTAACGGTCGACCTCAATGTCCTCTGCGTGGTGAACCTGCACATTTTGTCAAGCCATGTTGTAAGGGTCAACGATGGATCGTAGTACGGATAGTCTTGAGACATGCCAACTTTATTACCACGGCTGAATCTACATCCAGTCAAGTTGGTTGCAACTGTTCTTGTGCAATGACTGTTGGTTTATTTGCCAAATGTACGGAGCGTTGTCTGGAGTCAAAGAGTTAAAGGAAGAATGTATCAATCATTGTAATGCTCATTCAGCGGTGGCTTCTATAGCATTTTTTTTTGTCATAACATGATGAAGTTGCCAGCCCCAGGCATAACATCAAAATAATTCGCCTTTTTATGTTTTGTCTGATGAAGCAGTGGGTATATGTAGCGGTTATCTCTCTTGATCTGCCGAAGTGGTCCACGAAAAATGGCCAGAGTTTAGAGTACAGGATGCGTTTAGAAAAGGTAGTAACATTTGCTCAAGAATTGGCAGTAGTGTAAATAGGAGGGTTGGGTTCCTATAAAGAGAGTCTTGCCGGATTAAAAGGATGGCAACTACAAAAAACTGAGTGATATCTGTGTATGCATGGTTTTTATGAGTTTATACAGATGCTGTAGCGAAAGGTTTTTATAAGGATTGATGTTAGTATCTCTCAGACCAAGCTGCAAGAAGTCAGTATGAAAGAATATTGTCCCAGTGTCAAAAATTAGCACTGGTATCACAGGACAGTCACACATGTGAAGGTATTTGATTCAGAAAGTATTCAGAGTAAAGTCAGACCCGAAGTTGCCACTTTTGCTATGTAACTAACCTTTGATATTAACAAATTCAAAAAAACTCAAACTTCAACAATATAAAATTATTAAGTCAGTTGAGTACAATTACACAATTTATTATTTACATCTATCTTTTGATATTCTTCTTATACAATTTGATTGATGGAAAATGATGAAGTGAATGAATTCAGTACAAAAATTAATTTCAAACTTATATATATATATATAAATATTTTCAATTTAGCAAAAATAAAATGTGGAAAGGTAACGCACATACATTTCTCATATGGGTTGTTGTTATCTAAGGGGGAGAATATACCCGGCGGTATGGGAAAAAAAACGAAACGATAATTACTGGTAGATTAGTGTCAAAAGGAAGGTTAGGAAATATATGGAAAGAAAAAAGTGAATGAGCGAATGACATTTTGTCACAGCATTTTATTTCTTTGTCTAATCAGAGCCCCCTGATGCCTACACAGTGTAAAGAATGTATTTGTGCCATAGAATTTCTCATGAGCAGATCAAATAAGTAGGTCAATGTGCTCCAGGACGGAATGATCACGTATTGTCTGGTCTTAAACCGGTTCAATGATTCACCATGTATAGGTAAAAATCACTTATTGTGGTAATTTCCTATTACTCGTGCTTTTTTGCTCCGCCCAGAATATCTGTAGTTATGTGTTGTTTCGTACGATTAGGGTTAAGATTAAGGTTAGGATTAGGGTTAGGATTAGGGTTAGGATTAGAGTTGGGGTTAGGGTTAGGTTTGGGGTTAGGGTTAAGGTGTGTCTTCCATTTCTTTCTGCAGTTGTTGATAGAATTCATATTTTACCTCATCATCGCTGTCATTCGTTGGTGCATATCATTGTATTATTAAAGTGTTGGTGAATCTCCCTCTCAATCTTATTCTTATCAGTCTGTTGTTGATAGGTTTCCATTCCAGTAATGTCCTTTCTATTCCTTTCTGTAGAATAATTGCTACACTTTCATTGTTCTGTCCATCCTCTCTTCCAGAGAAAAGAACTGTTTCTCCTGTTGCTGTTTTAACTTTTCCTGCCTCTGTCCATCTGCTCTCGCTTATCCCTAGAATGTGCAATCTATAGTTTCACATTTCTGCTGTGACCTGTTTTAGTTTACCCGTCTCGTTCATTGTCCTGACATTCCAAAATTCCTATTCTTGTTTCACGTTTTGCGGTCAGGACGTCCGTTTTCGTGTCAGTGGCTTCCTTTCGGCTTCCACCACTGACAGTCATACGAGCCCCAGACTCCGGATGTCCGTCCCGTAGCAAAGTTCGTTCATTAGTCGTCGTTTCCGTAACTTCATTTATTTTTACATAGACAGGGGTGTCAGCTCTATGCTAAAACCCCCAACCTGGAGGACCAGGGTGTCTGCTTTAGTCTGACCCCTGCCCACGCAAACCTGTCCAGCTTGGTAGAACCTTTCCAGGAGTAAAACTCCAGCTGGCATAGCTCTGGGGGTAATCAGGGTACGAAAGCCGCCATACCTCGACAAGGTATTGACACCGGTGATGGCAGTTCGAATCACTTAGGTCTAAAAATTAGAGTTAATTCCTCTGACGGAGGGTGTTCTGCGAAATCATTGGCCTGGGAAAACATTTGTTTAATTCCTCTATGACTTGATCTGGGAAGTTAGAGTGAATTCCTCTGACGGCTGGAGTTCTGCGAAATCACGGGCCTGGGAAAACTTTTGTTTAATTACTCTATGACTTGTGATCAAATTCCTAGGTTTCAGTCTTGGTAATTGAAGTAGTGGTCCTTTTAAGTTTATAGTCTTGTATTAAAATGCGGGTTTACTTGTAAAAGCCAAAGTTGTGCAATACTCGATCTGTCACTGTTAATAATGGAATTCTAGGTCGGATCCTTCTCTTTCTGGCTTTTTTCGGAGTTACTCGTTTGAAGTTGCGAAGCGGTCTTTCTGTGTCTCTGAGTTCGCTAGATTCTATCTCTCATTCTCAGTTCAAATCACAAATTGTGTTTCCGCCGAATTTTCCAATGGAATTAATTACATTTTTCGGTTCTCAAACCAAACCAATCAAATCTCTCTAGCACTGGGTTGGGTTGCTTCGTTTAAAATATCCCCTCGTTTGTTTTAAAATATTAATTTTAATATTCCACGCGTGACCTCTTTCTAATCATGCGGTAATATTTCTAGGGACATCTTGTGCACAACTCATAAACACCATCTGTGAACTCACTTGATGCCCACATGCTACCTATCGCCAATATTGTCTCTCCAGACAGATTATCGTGATAATCACACACAGGGATGGTCCCGTGATACGATAAACGCATCTACCACCTGTGTAATCTGCCAGACAAACAGCCACGATCGTCGGCAATCCAGACAGATAATCTTGGCTTCCTATTCATCCTCGTACGAGACCATATTGTGTTAAACGAGGATCGTCTCCTATCAAAGGTGGCCGGCGACTGAGTCGATTGATAAACGTATTACCGCTGATCGGTGATAATGACCGGGTATTGTTACGATAATACCACGGTTCACCTAGCGGAACGTAAATACATCTGAGAAGTGGTAAACAAGA
Source organism: Oreohelix idahoensis (assembly GCA_024509875.1). Lineage (NCBI taxonomy): Eukaryota > Metazoa > Mollusca > Gastropoda > Stylommatophora > Oreohelicidae > Oreohelix > Oreohelix idahoensis. The sequence goes on from JAMPIV010004633.1 coordinate 117,180, forward strand.
TAAAGACAGTCCCATAGCAGGTACTTCCGTAGGGGATTGGAGTGTTAGAGAATTTCCACTACTAGATTCATCATAGACAGTAAAATAACGAATGCAAGGGCATAAACATTATGCCAAATAAAAGCGACTGGAGAGAAAATGAAGACAAGAATTGATACTGCCTTAGTGGCTAAAGGTGTGAGAGAGCCACCAAAAGAACCCGCCCAGACGTTTCGTCACATACCCCATCACCTAAGATATTGCATCAAATATCCAGGTTTGGACGTGAACTTTTGTGTGGTGTGTGCCGTGGCAATGTGAACAGTTTACACGTACTGACGAACGTCTCTCCACCGTTTGGGCTAAAAGTCAACCTCTTGAATGTTACTCATAGTAGTACCCACGGGAAGATGTTCCCCCGATGAGAATATATGAGCCGCTCTCATGACGAAGGATCTTTAGGGTAGAGCCACTACAAGCTGTTTTCCCGCCTCGTCCGTCGATAAATAATTCCCCCATCTGTGTGGAAAGTTCCAGCTGAAGCATGGGTTGTTTTTTATCCGACTCTGTTCACAGTATGGCGCAAGGGTTATGTCGTCCTTCTGCGATTGCCGTAACTCTGCCTTGCTACACAGAAATGTCGAGTTGAGGTACGAGTTATCCAATGTTAGCTGTTGGGTACTCTGCTCAAACTGTTTTTGGGCAGATTCATCCTTCTGGATGTACGGGTGATGGCGAACATGGATATCTTTTCCAAATTGTCAAACATCGTTTCGCAAAATTGGCCAGAAATAATTCAGGGATACCTTTTTCTTCAGAGCATATGAACCTTTAATGGGGTGGGGCATAGTGGAATGTATTTCCTGCATTAGGCGGGTGCGATAGGGGAGTTGGACAACTAATTGTCTCCTGATCCCTACCCGTTTGAAAACCAAAGTTTTCTTCCTGTAAAATGCTCCCTGAGGAAAATGTGAGTAATTGCCATACAACTTAGAAAAGCAAGGTTTCAGGGTTTTATCTGCCCTGTGTGCCTGCTTCAGCTCCGAAATATTCGGCCTGTTTAAAGATAACAGATCAGGGGCCGCTTTGGCGTTTCCTGTGTTCTCTCTGTCTGGTGTCGACTTGGGGTCACGTGAGGGATCTCCAAGAAACACATATGTCCTCCCTAAAATGAAAGGGTAGACTAAATCGTCTCCAACTGCGGCATTTAGTTTGTCCCGTGATGATATCCGATATTTCACCGATCAAAATATAGCATCTAGTAGTTTGTAGGTATAAAATAACATAGGTATTACCACACCACCAAAAGACTAGTTTTATTTCTTGGTTCCTAAAGGGTTAACGCGTAAAACGCCGATAGTTGAAAATGCCAATGTGACGTTACAGACTTGCAAGCCTTACCCAAAATGCATGCGTGAAAGTTAGTGTAGTTGGAAATCGTGTATTTCTTGGAAAAGACAAGGGAGAGAACGGGGGAAATGCATAGACCCTGTTTGAATTTCTAAACTGAAACTAAATGGCCTAAACGAGCGAAAAAAAAAATAAAGACTAGAAATGAAGATTAAAATGCTACTAATTAGTTGTTAAATATATAATATGCGTTAGTCTAAATATTTTAGCCTACTGTATAAGAAAAATATGTTATTTGAATAAATATACAGGAAAGACGAAAAGGGTAAAAATAATAGCTAGAAGTGTGAAACCTGATGCATTAGATGACAAAACGGTAGAATAAGTAAATATTTTCATTCTGGATTAACATGACTTAGATAATACTAGCGATATGGTAGAATGAAGACATATAAAGACGTGCCTGGGATTTCTTTACTGAAGCTAGCCATATTGAGGCCATAGAAAGGGGTGTCTCCTGATTTGAAAATTGTAGGTTAGCTTTTGAAAATAGACGCGTAGGAACGGAAGTCACCTGATTGGTTGAGGAGCATAACTAAGAAAGTGAAATAAATACTCAGAAAGACGAGCGTTCCTTGCCACTTTCAATTTAAACTTTCACATGTAAAGTTAATAACGTTTACAGACAAGTGTGTTCAGATGCCTTCGCTGTTCTGTTATTCAGCAGGAGATCTTGTGTGACCATTTATGGCCTGTAATTTACTTACATAGTGAAAAAATTCGATATTTCGGTAAGACCAACATTTATATAATTATTATTGTATTTGAAAATGTGTTTGCCATATTGATTATGAATGAATATTTGAAGGGGAGAGTCCCAGTCGTACAAGTGCCATTTCAACATGTTACGTACACTCATTAAATGGGGTTAGATAATCTTATAGCTTCATGTAAAAGCCCTACAGCTTTGCTTGTACTTTGGGAGATAAAAGAACATATAAATTTATATAAAGAGTAAAGTTAACATCAAACTTTGTGTTGTTTCACCGAGTTGCTAAGAAAGATATTATCATTGTGGGGAAAGAACTTAATAAAATCCTTGCAGTTTTACTTAAAAGTTGGGATAAAGAGAGATTAATAAGGGAAAAGACTTTAATGAATAATGTTCAAGTATAGCCAGAAAATCACTGGCCATCTTTATGTAATCCATGTTATTACCTGAATGTATTTATGAAATTATAATATTGTATTAGGACTAGGAAGAAAAAAAAAAAAAAAAAAAAAACATATGTTTGAGATATTTAATGATACTAGAGCACACTACCCGAGGGGGAAAATAATTATTTATGTATTATGTTCTGATTTTTGATTGGTTGATATCTGTAAAACTGTTACAAATGGAGATAGGTCAGAATATTATTTTGAGGGGAAATTAATCCTCTACTTCCAGAGTTTCTGGGTGTGAAACTGAAGTGAGCCAGTCACGTTGTTGTTCAACCCTGGTAACTGTTCGAGGCCATATGATTTGAGGGCCCTACCTTATCTTGAATCCTGAAAGCTGAGCAGTGCTGTGAGGAGGAAGATTTATAACCAGGACATCGCAGAATTTTCGACACCTATCTTAAGATAAGCCCTGTGTTTTGGGGCCTTGTGAATTCACTGAACTATTCTCCACAATTTGATATTTCAACCAGATTAAATAAAATGATGACAGTAGTGATTCCCCAAAATATGTGCTTTAGTTTGGACTAGAGTATTACAACAAGAACACTTCCTAGTCAGAAATAAAAGGACTTTAGTAGTGAAACTAGATTGTGTGTAACTGTATATAAATGTTTAATCTTAATGTTTTTTTATGAATCAACTCAATTATACTTAATACATTTGAAAACAATTGTTCAGACCAAAATTCAATAGGGGGTTGTTTACTTAATTGTTTATTAACCTTAAAGTGTGGTTGTTGTTATTTTCTGCACATGCATTGCATATACCCTAGACACGTAGCTACACAACATCCATACATTATAACATATAAATTGGGGATAACATACATAGCGGGTGGTAGTCATTGGTGGAAGCAAGACAGGTTTCCTGACATATAGTTAAAAGGTAAACTTCCTCAGGAGCTAGCATAGCTGACTTCACATCTGCTACACAAAATATATATATAAGTAATATCGACCCACCACATATAGTGGGATTGGCTCGTCCGGGATTTCCAAAGTTTTATAATAAGTAAATAAGTGGAGGTTTTGGTGAATTGACATTGCTCTGTGTTGTCCTGTTAATTAGATACTAATTAGATATTTTGGTTTATTTAAATCACATTGGATAGAATATTAAGATGGCAGAATTGGCCAAGTACAGATCTTCTGCTGTGCAGACTGCGAAGGAAATGGGTATGGAGGGACAGATTTTAATTGATTATGTTACAGCAGAGGTTGATAAATATATAGCCAGAGAAAGGGAAGATGCTAGGGAGGCTAAGAAATTAGAGGCTGATAGATTGGCGGAGGAGAAACGAATTATGTTAGAAGATGCTAGAGAACTTAAGAAATTAGAGGCTGATCGGGAGGCTGAGATTAAGAGGCTGCAGTTGGAGGAAAAGAAACTTGAGGCTGAGAAGGAGGAAAAACGTCTACAGAGGGAGGCGGAACGAGAGAAAGAAGAAAAGAGGTTGGAGGCAGAAAGGGAAGACAAAAGACTGGCTGCTGAAAGGGAAGCAGAAGATAAAAGGTTACAGCGGGAGCATGAGTTACGACTAAGAGAGTTAGAGTTACAAGGCCATGCTCCTGAAAATGGAACTAGCCCATCCACTTCCGACTCAGCTGCAAGCCAGGGGGCCTCCTCATCAGCCATGGGGTTTCATTTGGATCCTTTTATTGAGAAAGACGATGATATTGAGTCCTTCCTTAGCCGTTTTGAAAGTTTAGCTACAACATATGGGTTGGAGAAGGATAAGTGGAGCCTTAAAGTATCCCAGGGACTTAGGGGAAATTCTTATGAAGTATTTTCCAAGCTCAGTAAAGATGACCAAGACGATTATGACATTCTTAAACATGCACTATTGGTCAGATACGAGAAAAACTGTGAATTTTATAGGAAGAAATTTAGACAGGCTAAATTACTCACAGGGGAGACCTACCACCAGTTCTCGGCCCGACTAGAGACCTATTTGGAGAAATGGACTGCTCTGGGGAAAACCCAAGATTTAAAGGAAATGGTTATGATGGAGCAGGTTAGAGAGTCCATGGCTCCAGACTTGAGAAAGTTTCTCACAGAACAGGGTGCAGAGAGACTGGTGGATATTTTAAATGTAGCTGAGAGATATCTAGCAGCCCAGTCAGAGTTGGCAGGAGCAAAGAAGAAACATATAGATCATAATAAGGGTCCCCAAATTCAACCTCAGAACAAATATGACAATAGAGATAAGTTTAACAAGAATAAACCATATTATGATAGGTCCAGGTACGAACAACGTGACAGAAACCCTCAATATAATGAAAGAAAACCTGTTAACCAGGGAAAGAAATATTGTAAATGGTGTAAGAGGGATGGCCATGACACCCATGACTGTAAAAGAAAACCTTCCACCTTTGCTGCAATGAAAACTGGGAACAAGGGAGTAAAGGCAAAACCTATTAAGCCACATGAGCCCTATCACCCCCCAGTATGTGAGGACGTTGTATGTAATGGGGTCACCATAAGGTGCCTTTATGATACAGGTCTAGATTATGATTCAGTCGTCAGTTCGCACCTAGTGAACCCAGATCAGTATACCACAGAGACAGTGGAGATACAAGGGGCGACTAAGGATATAGCAACCATGACACTTCCCGTAGCTAGGATAGAGGTGAAAACTCGTTATGTGGAAGGGATCATCAAAGCAGCAGTTATAAACGAACCCATATACCCTCTAATATTGGGATGTCGTTATGTCTTCTTGGGGAATCCCAAGAGACCTGTGATTATGGCAACAGTGCAGACCAGGTCACAGTCAAGGAAGGAGGAAGATGAACCTATAAATACTCATCCAGAGGAGATGAGGAAGGCACAAGCTGAAGATAGGTCACTCAAGCTGTGTTATAAAAAATTACCTAAATGCCATACACCTCCAAACAAAGGAGAATATTATATGAAAAATAAATTGTTATATAGGAAGGCTGGAACTGGATCCAATGGTCACGGACAGCTGGTCCTTCCCAAGGCATATAGGGAGAAGGTGATGGAATTAGGACATGCTATTCCCTTCAGTGGTCATATGGGGATCAGCGCTACAGGTCAGCGCATAGCTTGTCATTATTTCTGGCCAGGAATAACTGAGGATATAAAAAGATATGTAAAATCATGTCCAGAATGCCAACGGGTAGCTCCAAAGCATTGGACTGCCCCAGCAACTCTAGGGGAAATGCCCATAGTGGGAACACCTTTTGAGAGAGTTGCGGTGGACATTGTGGGACCTCTCACTCGGACAAAGAGGAGGAACAGTTACATTCTGACTCTGGTGGACACATGTTCCATGTGGGGAGAGGCGGTAGCCCTGTCATCAATTGATTCGAAGCATGTGGCAGAGGCATTACTCACAATATTCACGAGGTTAGGTTTCCCTCACCAAATCTTGACTGATAACGGCTCACAGTTCAAGGGGAGACTAACAGAAGAGGTATTTAGGATCTTCCAGGCCAAGCATTTTCATTGTAGTCCGTATCACCCCCAAGGGAACGGCCAGGTGGAGAGGTTCAATGGGACTCTCATTTCCATCCTGAGAAAGCTGGCCCATGAAAAACCTGATACGTGGGACCAATTTTTGCCCGCTGCGTTGTTTGCGTACCGGGAAGTTCCACACAGTTCAACCGGGATGGCACCCGCAACCCTGTTATTTGGGAGGCCAATAAAAGGTCCATTGGAAGCCCTATTGAGGACGTGGACCGATGAGAAGGCAGAAGAGACTGTTACCTCATCATATGCGTATGTGAACGAACTGACCACTCGTCTAAAAACTGGCTGGAAACTTGCAAATGATAACCTCAGACAAGCCAGGAAGAAACATGCTGCATACTTTAATAAGAAAGCGAAAGATAGAGAATTACATGTGGGAGAGAAGGTGCTTCTTTTACTTCCCGCCAGTAGTAACAAGTTGCAAATTGGATGGCAAGGTCCATACACCGTTCTAGAAAAGATATCTAGAACCAATTATAAAATAGACAAGAAAGGAAAGGAGAAAATATATCATGTAAACCTCCTAAAGAAGTATCTCGAGAGAGAAAACCAGGAAGGGACACCTTTACTGGCCTTGTCCATTGCAACCCAAATGAAAAATGAACCACTCACCTCGCAGGAATACCCCTTAAAACCATGTGAAACACCTGTACAGGTGAAAGTCAGTAAGCACCTGACTAAGAAACAGAGGGAACAGGTTCAAAAGGTTCTAACAGAACATACAGATGTGTTAACGGATAAACCGGGGCACACCCATTTGTTGGAGTATGATATGCAATTAATAGACCCAACACCTATCTGTATGAGGGCCTATACGATTCCGTTCGCTAAGGAACAAGCATTGAAGAAGGAGATAGATTATTTGTTAAAAGAAGGGATTATCTCTCACAGTGAATCTCCTTACAGCTCCAGTGTGGTTTTGCTGAGGAAACCCTCTGGGGAACATCGTCTGTGTATAGATTACAGAAAACTGAATGCTGTCACAGAGAATCAGGTGGATCCATTACCTGACCCAAATCAGCTGTTTGCCAGGCTGAATAAGGCAAAATATTTTTCTAAGGTGGATCTTAGCAAGGGCTATTATCAAATTCCAGTAAAGCCTGAGGTCAGATCTTATTTAGCATTTAGCACCTCGGATGGACATTATGAATTCAACATGTTGCCGTTTGGGTTGAAAAATGCTCCGAGTGTGTTCTCAAGAATGATGAGAAAATTGTTGGATCCACTAAAAAATCCATGTATAACGAATTTCATGGATGACATCCTCATTGCCACAGAAACATTTGAGGAACACATTAACTCTTTGACGATGCTATTTGATAGGCTCAGAGAGGCAAATTTGACTGCGAGACCAACCAAATGCTATATTGGTTGTAAAGAGTTGGAGTTCTTGGGACATACGATATATCAGGGTAACATGACCCCTGACCCCAAGAACCTGGAGAAATTACAGAGGGCACCTAGACCACAGACCAAGAAGGACGTGAGATCGTTTGTGTCGCTATGTGGATTTTATCAGAAGTACATAAAAAATTTTAACTCTATATGTGCTCCTCTAACGGATTTAACTCGCAAAGGAAATCCAGATAAAATTGTGTGGTCTGCTCAATGTGAATCGGCGTATCAAGAGTTAAAGGAGAAACTCACTAGCAAGCCTATTTTGAAATTGCCTGATTTGACTCAGGAATTTGTGGTAAGAACGGACGCTAGCAACGTAGGATTAGGGGCTACATTGTTGCAACGGTCCAATTCAAAAAAGGGGGAGCTGAACCCAGTCGCTTATGCTAGCCGCAAGCTGAATAAAGCGGAGCAAAACTACTCAACAAGTGAGAAAGAATGTCTAGCTTTAATCTGGGCTATAAAAAAGTTCCAGATCTATCTTTATGGTAGAACATTTGTGGTCCAAACGGATCATCAGCCCCTCGTATTTTTATCACAGGCTAAGCATGAAAACGCCGATTATTAAGGTGGTCGTTACTAATCCAACCTTATTCGTTTTCCATTGAGTACATACCCGGTTCGCTGAATGTGGGAGCGGATTTTCTGAGTAGACATCCTTTGGAAGAAACTCAGGGGAGTCATAAGGCCAAATAAGTTAATTTGATCTATGTGAATCTCGGATTTTGAACTCGCTTTACAAGCATGTTCTTAAGTGGGGAGATGTGTGATGATATCCGATATTTCACCGATCAAAATATAGCATCTAGTAGTTTGTAGGTATAAAATAACATAGGTATTACCACACCACCAAAAGACTAGTTTTATTTCTTGGTTCCTAAAGGGTTAACGCGTAAAACGCCGATAGTTGAAAATGCCAATGTGACGTTACAGACTTGCAAGCCTTACCCAAAATGCATGCGTGAAAGTTAGTGTAGTTGGAAATCGTGTATTTCTTGGAAAAGACAAGGGAGAGAACGGGGGAAATGCATAGACCCTGTTTGAATTTCTAAACTGAAACTAAATGGCCTAAACGAGCGATAGGAAAAATAAAGACTAGAAATGAAGATTAAAATGCTACTAATTAGTTGTTAAATATATAATATGCGTTAGTCTAAATATTTTAGCCTACTGTATAAGAAAAATATGTTATTTGAATAAATATACAGGAAAGACGAAAAGGGTAAAAATAATAGCTAGAAGTGTGAAACCTGATGCATTAGATGACAAAACGGTAGAATAAGTAAATATTTTCATTCTGGATTAACATGACTTAGATAATACTAGCGATATGGTAGAATGAAGACATATAAAGACGTGCCTGGGATTTCTTTACTGAAGCTAGCCATATTGAGGCCATAGAAAGGGGTGTCTCCTGATTTGAAAATTGTAGGTTAGCTTTTGAAAATAGACGCGTAGGAACGGAAGTCACCTGATTGGTTGAGGAGCATAACTAAGAAAGTGAAATAAATACTCAGAAAGACGAGCGTTCCTTGCCACTTTCAATTTAAACTTTCACATGTAAAGTTAATAACGTTTACAGACAAGTGTGTTCAGATGCCTTCGCTGTTCTGTTATTCAGCAGGAGATCTTGTGTGACCATTTATGGCCTGTAATTTACTTACATAGTGAAAAAATTCGATATTTCGGTAAGACCAACATTTATATAATTATTATTGTATTTGAAAATGTGTTTGCCATATTGATTATGAATGAATATTTGAAGGGGAGAGTCCCAGTCGTACAAGTGCCATTTCAACATGTTACGTACACTCATTAAATGGGGTTAGATAATCTTATAGCTTCATGTAAAAGCCCTACAGCTTTGCTTGTACTTTGGGAGATAAAAGAACATATAAATTTATATAAAGAGTAAAGTTAACATCAAACTTTGTGTTGTTTCACCGAGTTGCTAAGAAAGATATTATCATTGTGGGGAAAGAACTTAATAAAATCCTTGCAGTTTTACTTAAAAGTTGGGATAAAGAGAGATTAATAAGGGAAAAGACTTTAATGAATATGTTCAAGTATAGCCAGAAAATCACTGGCCATCTTTATGTAATCCATGTTATTACCTGAATGTATTTATGAAATTATAATATTGTATTAGGACTAGGAAGAAAAAAAAAAAAAAAAAAAAACATATGTTTGAGATATTTAATGATACTAGAGCACACTACCCGAGGGGGAAAATAATTATTTATGTATTATGTTCTGATTTTTGATTGGTTGATATCTGTAAAACTGTTACAAATGGAGATAGGTCAGAATATTATTTTGAGGGGAAATTAATCCTCTACTTCCAGAGTTTCTGGGTGTGAAACTGAAGTGAGCCAGTCACGTTGTTGTTCAACCCTGGTAACTGTTCGAGGCCATATGATTTGAGGGCCCTACCTTATCTTGAATCCTGAAAGCTGAGCAGTGCTGTGAGGAGGAAGATTTATAACCAGGACATCGCAGAATTTTCGACACCTATCTTAAGATAAGCCCTGTGTTTTGGGGCCTTGTGAATTCACTGAACTATTCTCCACAATTTGATATTTCAACCAGATTAAATAAAATGATGACAGTAGTGATTCCCCAAAATATGTGCTTTAGTTTGGACTAGAGTATTACAACAAGAACACTTCCTAGTCAGAAATAAAAGGACTTTAGTAGTGAAACTAGATTGTGTGTAACTGTATATAAATGTTTAATCTTAATGTTTTTTATGAATCAACTCAATTATACTTAATACATTTGAAAACAATTGTTCAGACCAAAATTCAATAGGGGGTTGTTTACTTAATTGTTTATTAACCTTAAAGGGTGGTTGTTGTTATTTTCTGCACATGCATTGCATATACCCTAGACACGTAGCTACACAACATCCATACATTATAACATATAAATTGGGGATAACATACATAGCGGGTGGTAGTCATTGGTGGAAGCAAGACAGGTTTCCTGACATATAGTTAAAAGGTAAACTTCCTCAGGAGCTAGCATAGCTGACTTCACATCTGCTACACAAATATATATATAAGTAATATCGACCCACCACAGTTACCCACGGTTACTTGCTCAGTAATGGAAAGGTGGCTGTAATTTTGTTCATATGCCTGGGGGTCATGTTTCACTATCGGCCCCCTGGTCAGGAAAGCGGCACTATAAGGGCATGCCTTAGGCCTCTTACAGTCCGATGTGAAGTGCGTGTCCGATTTGTACGCCTTACAATATCGTCTTCCATTTACCTGGGCTGAATTGCTCTGTTTCTGCATATGGTGATCCTGTGGTTGTTGTTGCTGTTGTGTCGTGTTGTGTGAGGTATTGTTCGTTCTCTTGGAGTCAGTGAATGGGCACTTCTCTCGTTTGTGGTGACATTCGTGTTTGCTCATTTAGTCGGGTTCACTTCCGACTGGGCGCTCTGGTACCGATAAGCAAACAGTACCACCTGATCAATAGTTTCGGCCCCATGCTCCACCAAGAACCGTCTCATGTCTGGGGTGAGCGACTCCTTGAATTGCTACACGATAATCATTTCTTGTAATTGCTCGTGTACATATTCGTCGAAGGCGCTGAGTGAACTCTACTTCTCTAAGTACATAGCCAGACGTGTAGCAAACTGCTTATAAGATTCATCTTTTTGTCTATTGGCTTCCCGGAATTTGCCTTGAAAACATTGTGCATTTAGCTGAAAACGTTGCATCAAAGCTTTCTTCAAGATATCATAACTGATAATTTTGTTGTCTTCCAGTGCCGTTTTGATGAAGACATCATAAGCAGATCCTCTCAAGCTCTGAGATAACTTCATGTTGTATCTCTCCCTATCTAATCCATAGGTGACAGCTAACGACTCAAACCAGTAAGATAAATGTCTATTTCCTCTGAAGCCTCAGAGTAGACATCTAACTGAAAATAGACCGCGCTCGGAACTACCACGTGAGAAATATTTCCCCCATAACTACCTTGCGAACTCCCCGACCAATTAGTGCTAGAGCTGGATTTAATTGTTCTTCCTTCAATCTCTAGTTCTTTAAGTCTGAGAGCGTGAGTTCTGTCGGACTGATCCCTCCTTTCTGCTCTTTTGATCTGTTCCTTTTCTTTAACGAATGCCCTTTCCTTTTCAGCCTTCTGCTCTTCAAAAGCTGTTTGCTTTTCTCTCTCAGCTGCTTCCTGTTCTGCTTTGGCCTTTTCGTGCTCCCTTGCAAATTTTATATCTTCTCTTTCAGTGGCATTCTCTGTTTTCTCCCGATCATTCTCCACAAATTTTCCACATAGTCGACTAAATCTTTGCCTAGTAAACCCATCTTCTTAGCCATACTTAGGGAAAATGTTTAGAGATTTTGTCATTCCGCCATGCTGTGCAGGTAGATTGTTTACAGGCAACATGAAAATTTACAATTGCTACTTGTCTCAAATAAAATTAGCCGCTCTAATGTCAAAACACTAGCTGACTAAAATTATCTAATACACAAAACCAACAACAAACAGAAATTAGGCTTCAGCAATGGACAATTGTTTCCTCTTCCCATTTGTTATTTTTTTTTTTTTTTTTTTTTTTGAGAAGTTTTTGATTTTCTCAATTATTTACTTTGTTCTTAAAATAATGCACCTCTTTTATTTATTTATTGCAAGACGTATGAGCAGATCTAACTAATAACTAGCAATACTCTTTCAGTAATCTAAAATTTCTTTTCATATTTCTAGGGAAATAAACCATCGCGTTTCTTATTAAGTCGAGGTCTGCAATTGTGATTTATCACAAATGTGTGTCCGAGTTCAATAATCCCGGCTCGAGTCACCCAATTGTCTTATAACAATGGCATCTCCGAGTTCAATCCCAAGACGAGACCACACATTTCACGGATTGCCTCCCCTGTTTCGTAGGAGTGGCCAAAACTCATGAGTATCTAAATGGGTCAATAAAGGTGTTTACCTTCGCACAAGATTACTCTTAGCAGAGATGTAAATAGAAGTGCAATGGCACTTCTATACGAAGGGAGCCTTCACAAGTGTCAGAGAACTGTTTAGACGATAATGTCCCCAGATGTCAGAATACTGTATGATGTACCCTGCTTGTCAGGAACACTATTATTATGGTGGGTGTGGGTTATATGTAGATGAAGATCAACAATGGCTCGTACGAATTAACCCAACGCCACTGGTTACAGTTCCATAACATTTATTAGACTGATATATAAATCGTGGAAATCAAGTACATGTAGCAAGCATACTGACTCACCTCCAGGCTGACATTGCCTGCAGGAAACAACTCTGACTCTCGTGTTCACGAAATGACTCTACACGAACACACACTAACAGTTACATATAAAGTCCTCGGTGCGGCATACCTTCCTTGCAGAATCATAACACCATCCAGGTGTGCTACACTTAATATTAGTGGTTGGCGGAATTCAGCATCGCCATCTAGATTCACTCAGAATCTCATCCAGGCGGGAATTCAACAACGCCTGTATTAATCCAGTACAGCTACAAGGCGGGAAACTCGACGCCTTTCTTCAGTAGCTCCAGGGGCGGACACTGCAACACCCTGTACTGTTCTCCACGAACAGATATAACAATTTGGTTCCAACAGGAACACTTCTAGGCGGTACAATAATCTTCGCCTGTATAATAGGTAGAACCTACACAATATATCATAAATATCTCCTCACATAATAGAATAATCACATCTGTATTTCTCCACAGTCACACACTACGAGCTCACAGCTCAGCTACTAATCACACACTCGAGAGTACCGCTCGGCTGCCAAACACAGAAAATTAATATGAAATTAATATGAAACAAATATAAAGGTATGTTATCAGGCACTCGCAGGAAATAAAGAAGTAGAACACCAGACAACAGAAAAACAACAGACATGAGTGGCTTACCCAGGATTTGAACACTGGACCTTCCTTGCGACAACCCCGCCCAGCCATGCAAGCGAATCACACTATCCGCTCTGCCATCTACGCATCATCAAAAAATGATGTTTCAATGGCAGGTCAATAGTGCGAACCACAATACACGACACCAGAAGTCCCTTATTTGTAATAAATTGCCAAACACAGACCAATCCAGTCACACTAGACTTGTATTCACTCCAGGCTTTCTACCACGCTTGTACAAGTCACTCCATGTTGACATAAAGTCAGACATGAACTCAATACCTGAGATACACTTAACCAAGTGTTAACAACAGTTCAGTGACCCTTAACGCCAAACACTATCATCATTCATACTTATGAAAATGTTCTGTGACATCCACCCCCTTCTCCAGATGGAAAACGAAGTTTTGCACCGAAGAGTACAAGCCACATAACTCCTCATGTACCAAAACATAATTGGATGCAAACATACGGTCTTACTGAAACAGTTGTCATATTACTGTGACTGGAACATTTACGCAATAAACGACGGGTGAGTCACACTCTAACCCATACCACAGTTCTCCATAGTACCTCTCACATGGAGCAAATGGTACCACATAGTGTCATACCATTCCACTAATGGAAACAAATCCTATAGTTTAGTGCAATGTCATAACACGGGTGAAAAATGATTCTTGCAATAACTAACAGCTATTTACTCCAATGGAAAATGCATTCCAAAAGGAAAATTATTAGCAATTCTTATGACACATGTTATCCAAATAAATACAACATCCTGTGAAAAATGTAGTCTTCTACACATCAGTACGTCAGTCACGTACACTACAAAACAATTTAATTAAGCAATAAACCATGTTGCTTTACTACTATGTGTCTTCATCCAATCAAATAATCTACTTAATATCAAAAGCTTCCAATTCTTTCTAATCCATTATGTGAAGATCCAGTATCCTTCACTCTGATCAGTTTAATCCTTACTTACTTACTTAGTCGTTCCCCTTCTACCGTGAGGTGTAGAGGTTTGGAAGAGAGAGCGCCAGACTATTCTATCGGCTGTCTTCTTCCTGGCCTGGTTCCATTCTAGTCCTCGGTCCTTCAAAGATTGTCTAATGTTGTCCTCCCAGCGGACTCTGGGTCGTCCTCGGGGTCTGGATCCTTGGCTCTTTGTTTCCCATGCTTGTCGTGGTAGCCGATCTTCTCCCATTCTGCAGACATGGCCAAACCATCTTAGTTGGGACTGTTCTACTTGGGTCTGTAGGGGGTGGCATTTTAGGCCTTGACGTATCGTCTGGTTGCGTACCATGTCTCTTCTTGTTACTTCAACCACCTTCCTCAGATATCTCATTTCTGAGGTTTGGATCTAGCTTTTATGGGTTGTAGTCATTGCCCATGACTCGCATCCATATGTCAAGACTGGGACATAGGTGGAGCGGTATACAGCCATCTTTGTTTTCTTACCAACCTCTCTCTTGCTGAGGAATCCTCGATTTATGGCCTGAAAAAGTCTCCCAGCTGCTGCTTTTCGAGTGGCCAACTCTTCTTTGATGCCTCCCTTTCGGTCAATAATAGCTCTGAGGTATTTAAAGTGGTCGACCTGCTCCAGGACCTGTTCTCCCAGCTTAATCTGATGTCTTCTTTCTTCTCGTGATATCACCATGGATTTTGTTTTAGAGCTGCTTATGACCATCCCTCTCTTCTCCAGCTCTTCCTTCCAGACTTGCAGGTTGGATTGGAGATGTGCCTCTGATTTAGCAATCAGGGCAACATCATCAGCAAATGCCAGCTCTGAAATATAGACCTGTCTCATCTTCCAGTACCCCACTGAATACTTTCTTGTTCTCTCCTTACATGCCTTGATGACATCGTCCATAAGGAGTATGAAGAGGTAAGGTGATAGGATATCACCTTGTCTTACACCAGTGGTGGTCCTGAACTCTTCTGACTTATGGTTTGCTGTCCTCACATAATTTCTGCAAGACTTGTAGAAGCTCTGTGTAGCATGAATCAGAGGTGCTGGAATATTCTTCCTTGCCAAACAGTCCCAAAGTTTGCTCCAAGGGACCCTGTCAAATGCCTTTTCCAGATCTATGAAACAAAGATGGATCTCACTCTTATACTCAAGGGCCTTTTCACTCAGCTGTCTGAGTGTGAAGATTAGGTCTTGAGTACTTCGGTTTGCTCGGAATCCGCACTGGACCTCATCAAATTGTGGCTCAGCTAGGCGTCGGAGTCTCTGCTCTAGGATTCTAGAGTAGATTTTTCCAGGGACACTGAGAAGGGATATGCCTCTATGGTTTCCGCACTGTCGATTGTCACCCTTTTTGAAAATTGGTGTTATGATGGCGATCTCCCAATCCTTTGGTATGGTCTTGTTGCACCATGCTGCCTGTAGGACCCTTAAGAGTAACAGGTCGCCTGATGCTCCCATGTACTTAACCATTTCTGGTGTTATACCATCATGCCCTGCTGCTTTGCCCATCTTGATTTTCTCCAGTGCTGTCAGTTTAATCCACAAAGATAAATTCCTCTCATATTCCTTCAGCTCATCCAACCAAAACGTTGCTCTGTCGAAATAGTATCTGTGAAGTTCTGGCAGACACTGATAGCTGTTGCTCCACTGCTTCATAAATTTCTAAGACTATGCTCATGTCGAGCATGAGTTTTCCAGCAACTAGATTCTCTAAGGAAAATGAGATTTAATATTTCCATTACTCTATCTCACTGTAATCCTTACTACAGAGGACTATAACAACAGTATAACACATTCCATTTACAATAACTGCAATATAAATTGCTATAATCAAGAGCATTAATTTAATCAAAAATGTCATGCATTAATACATGAATTCATAAATATTTATATCTCCACTAATGAGGGAGTTTCTCATTCACATATCTAAAGATGCCCACTTAGTCATAACAATGTGAAATGTATGAAGTCAATTCATATAAAATCCATCTGTACCATGATTAGATTACATAAACCAAAACTTTACATTCAATGCAATATATCATAACCAAACAACTAAGATCATCAGCAACAAAGTAATGCGCTCCAGCATCTGGTATTCTGTAACAATTATCATAGCATGAGATCCCTATTTAAAATAGAGACTGTAGACCATCTCAAGCAACCTGACGACCGATGACCATGTCAAGACACTCTCAGTGGTGGCATAGTCAGACATGAACTCAATACCTGGGTTACACTTAACCAAGTGTTAATAACAGTTCAGTGACCCTTAACGCCAAACATTATCATCATTCATACTTATGAAAATGTTCTGTGACAACAAGATAATTCAGAAGTCAAGAACCATGAGGCATAGGCTGAGCAATGTTTAACTTAATTAAATCTGTCCGTCGCCTTTTGTGAAGGATTTAACAATTTACCAATTTAACAAGACTCATGTGTCTACTCACTTAATTATGACAGCAGGGAAGCAACACTGATCACCGACATAAGACGAGTTAGGCGAAGAAGTGCCTGCATCACCAGAAAAGAGACGACGCCACGGCGGCAGGACTCACGTAGACAAGCTAAGTGCTTAGTAACAGGCGAAAGCAACGGACACTGATAAAACCCTCTATTTAATGTATGTGAAGAGAAAATTTGATCCAATATAAAACTTCAGCAAATTTTCCTTATTTATTTTTACTGTTAAAGACTAATTCATTATTAAAAGTGTTGACTTTTTAACAAGGATTTAAGCAATGGTTTCTAGCCCCCAGCTGATTTAATTCAGCGAATTCCTCTTATAATGGTATAGCTCTGTTTATCCGCTGGACAGTAGACTGGCTGCTTTCTTGACCTCTTCCACACTGGGTGGAAGGTCAAGTCTGACATTGACTGTAACTTGCGGTATGATTGCAATGGCCTGGTCGTTGACGTTTGATGGATAATTAAAGATGGAATTGAAGTGTTCTGCCCAGCGTTCCAAAATCTGCGTTTTATCAGTGAGCAATGCCATGCCATCATCATTTAGGACCGGTGATCATTGATTCGACTGAGGACCATAAATTGCTTTCAGGGCATCATAAAAGCGCTTTGAGTCATTTATGTCTGCATATCTCTGTATCTCTTCTGCTTTATTGCTGAGCCATGCATAATACATCTTCCTGAACTTATTCTGGACAACTCTGCGTAAAGTGGTAAAGGCTGCCTTTTGGGATGTTGAGGAAGGGTTGCTTTGATAGTCTTTGTGCAAGCGATATTTTTCAGCCAGCAGTGTTTTAATATTTTCATCATTCTCATCAAACCAGTCAGGGTTCTTGCGTGTTGTATATCACAGGCTCTCAGAGGCTGCAGAGTACACAATGTTCTTCAGAGCTTCCAATTTTTCCTCTATGGTGGTTTGACCGAGCTCAACGTCCCTCAGACGGCTGTCCAAGTCCCTTGAGAAGCTCTCTGCGGTTGCTTCGCTTTTAAGTTTTGTGACGTTGAGCCTCTTCATGGGTTTCTGACTCTGGAGTCTTCGCTTGAGCTGTATGTTAAGGTTGAGTTTTGATACAATTAGCCTGTGGTCAGTCCAGCATTCGGCACCACATATGGCCTTGGTCACTCTCACGTCACGTCTGTCACTCCTTCTCGTGATGACATAATCAATGAGATGCCACTGTTTGGAGCGGGGGTGCATCCATATTGTTTTATATCGAGTGGGTGGGCCAAACATGGTGTTCCTGATGGACAAATCATATGTGGCACACAGGCTGAGTAATAGGAGACCATTACTATTACATTTTCCTATGCCAAGTTTTCCAAGTATTCCATCCCAGGTATTGTGGTCAGTTGTGGTCAGTGCCTACTCTGATATTGAAGTCGCCGAGAATAATAAGTTTCTCAGATTTAGGAACTAATGAGATAATAGAGTTAAGTTTGTCGTAGAACTTGTCTTTTGTTTCCTCGGGGTTTGTTATTGTTGGGGCATATGCACTGATAAGTGTGGCACTTCCTTCCTAGTGGTCAATATGCGATCGTTAATGCCTTAAGGAGATTTGACAAGTTTACGTACGATATGAAATTTAATGGCGAATCCAACGCCAGCCTTACGCAGTTCCTTGCTGTCCCGCCCACTCCAATAAAATGTGTAGCCACCTCCAATTTCAGTAATCTGACCTTCTTCTGGCAGTCGTGTCTCACTTAGGGCTGCTATATCGACATTACAGCGCGCCAGTTCTTTGGCCACAAGTGCAGTCCGTCTTTCAGGTCTGTCGGCCAGGGTATTGTCGAATAGTGTTCGCACGTTCCACGTGCCGAAGGTAAGCACCTTCATTTTTTTCTTATTATTTGTTCGAACACATGATTGGGATACCCTCCAGCCGCGTCAAGCTGGTCAGAGTAGGTTGAAGCAGGCTATGTTCAGGGCACCTTTTTTTAGCCCCTTCCTCGTGCCATGGAGGTGAGCAGAGTGATCCTAATGAGGGCTGTTCAGTCGCTCAAGGGGCTGCCGGATCTCGCCGCTGCTTCAAAGTTCCAGCGAGAAACGACCCTCTGGCCTGAGCCGCCTGTGTGCAGGATTGTGGCTGCAGCTTGAGTGTATCCACACTTTCTGGTTCGCCACTCCCCCATCGCCACAGGTCTTTGAGTGTAGTGTCTGTATGTTTTTGTCTGAAGCTGTGACTTGCGCTGTAATTGGATTTAAGTGAGGAAGAGTTGCACCAAGCGTCATCCTCACTCTCTCGTTCTGAGTTATCTGGTCCAGTGGCAAGATATTATCGAGACGACTGGAGACAACACAGGATGCAGTGGATGACCAGGGCGTTCTAAGTGTCTCGCCGTGTTCTTTGCGTTCCACTCCGCGCTGCTGGTAGTTGCCTTCATATCCGTTGAGCCAGCTGGTGGCTTCGTCTGCAAAGTCCGCCAAATCCAGTCTTCACATGCTAGGTAGACAAGCCCAGTTTTCACCGTGGGTTTGAATCATCCTCGGCTACCCTCACCTGATTTAGCCCGCCAGTCGAGGCGGTGTACCTGGATGTGGCAGCTGTGCATGCACCAGCTACTTGGAGCCACAGGTGAGAGCTGATAGGTAGGTGGGGACCAATTGTGGAAAAGCCACTTCTGATGGAAGTGAGACTGCCCCTTCATCAGAGGTACGACACCTCCGTGACCCATTGAGGTTACCGCTCACAGGCTTAACCATTCTATTTTAATGCTTACGCAAGTAGCCTAATGTAAAACGTAGTGTTATCTACGATATAATTTTTTTTTCCTTACCACATCCATTACGACGCCTAATGTATGAGAATGTAAGCCTCACATTACGTCATGTGAACATTTTTTTAATCTCCGTTTTTTAAATAAAAAAATTCAGTTTCGTAGTTGACTAACCTGTAGGCAAACTGAGATCAGCCAGTGTCGAACCTAATACTTCATGAACGTGTGCTAAGTAATTTATTTCTTCCTCTATGCTCCATCCATTACATAATTTTCCTCAAATGTTCTTTATATACTAACAGTGAAGGTATATACACGAGTGTAAGTCAAAGACAGAACTTTAATTTGCCATGTTGTGGTCATAATACCAGAAATAGGATTTAACTTCTCTGTTAATTTATTTTATCTCCATGTATATTTAAGTACTAGCAAAAGGGTGAGAAAATGATTAAAACTATGCGCTACGTTTATTCACACAATACATCATCTTCTTTGTCTTTTGTTTAAAATAAAATGAATTCGCACGAACTATATTGTTAAACACCTATGTATCAGCATCTCATATGTTTATTGTACTTAATCCACTTTCTATTTTTAGAAGGATTCAAAGACACACGTAGAGATCTCTGAGAAGTATTACTGAAGACCAGCAACAACAAAAAAAAGATGGCCTACAGTGAAGCACCTACTGTCCCTACAAGTGAGTTACTGGAAAGCAATCTTAAACCAGAATGGAAAGGTCTTATTTATGACAATGTTGAATTAAATCAATTGTATGGCAGAAGCATTCAAGCACTTGACGAAGAAATCTTGAAGAGTGGTGAACCAGTACCAGAAAGAAAAAAAATCTTGCTTGCATTATCTCGATGTCGACCAAGAGATATCAGAGTTGTAATTATTGGTCATGACCCAATTCCAGTTAAATCTTTAGCTACTGGCTTCGCCTTTTCGTTCCCTAAGGGCAAGATTCTTCATGAGAATGTGACATCTGATATAAATGCTCCACCGAAAACGGGGACATGTATGGACGTTCTTCATGGTGTCCTGGTGGCTGCAGGTTACCTGGAGCATAGGGGCTCTTATGATTGTTGTCATGAGGAATGGGCAGACAATGGTGTGTTGTTAATTAACGCATCTCTCACATACAAGTCAAAACATAATCAAGCAAAACATTTTGGCATATGGAGATACTTTATCATTGAGCTTCTGTTTCAATTGGCTCTACTAACCGAGAATACGCCATTGTTTTTCCTGTGTTGGGGAACTAATGCTGGATTAGTTGGTAACAGTTTAAGAGATCGACTTCACGCGCAATCGGTTCTTGTGCAAACAATTACATATGACATGGATAACACGGAAGAATGTGAAGGGGCAAACGAGGCCACCCGTATTTGTATATATATCGGTGATCATCCTACATTTGTTGACTGGGATGTCAGATCAGACCCCGAAAGCTTTTATAAGCAAGCTAAAAATCAGTTCTTGACAATCAAGAAACATTATTCTGATCTGTTTAAGCTGAAAAACCTAAATCTTGTAGCAATTGACCTTGCCGAGAAAACAGAAGACAAACACGATGTTGCCGAGAAAACAGAAGACAAACACCGTGTTGCCGAGAAAACAGAAGACAAACACGATGTTGCCGAGAAAACAGAAGACAAACGCGATGTTGCCAAGAAAACAGAAGACAAACACGATGTTGCCGAGAAAACAGAAGACAAACACGATGTTACCAAGAAAACAGAAGACAAACACGATGTTGCCGAGAAAACAGAAGACAAACAAGATGTTGCCAAGAAAACAGAAGAAGATCAGCAAGGCGATAAGGGATACGACAATGCAGAACAAACAAGCAGGAAGACGAAGAAGTCAGCTAAAAATTCACAATAGTAATCAGCACAGCAATTGTCACTTTTTGTTTGTTTCCTCGCTTGCATTTTCTGTAGCTCTTCACGGCTGAAAGACAAGTAGATACTACTAGAGGTACTACGTACTTTGCGTATATGGTACTTCTGCAGATTCGGATGTAATCATCAAAGCTATCTGAAATATTTATAACAGACATAATTCGTGCATGCAAAATTATGATTATAGTATTTATAATCCTTTGTCATGGCCCTCCTTTCATTGGAGTAGAGGACTGAAACCATTTGTGTCATTCTAATCATTTTCCAACATAGTGGGAACATTTGATATGGGTGAACAAATAAGGACAGTTAAAGATCGAATATTTGAGACGGCATTCATCATCATCATGTGACGTATTCTCACCAGAAAGTTGTCTCCATTACAGCTGCTCTGAACGAATCACCATTCTGGGCAAGTCGACCTGCATCATCCAAAGACAAGTTCAGACTCTCTGTGATGTCCTGGATCCACCGTCGTCTAGGCCGTCCCCTTCTCCTTTTTCCAGTGACTATTCCTTCCATGACTAATATTTCCAGACAATTATGTCTTTTTATATGACCAACAAATTTCAGCTTCCTTATTGCGATGGTATTTAGGAGCCAATTGTCCTCTACGTTTAGTGAGTGCGGTAAGTCAGAATTTTCAGCTAAATACTCCTGGAACTCTGTACATGAAACATTCTTATAATTGTATTGAACTTGTAATATGTAATGTTCTACTTCATTATTTCCTACGAGTGCCTTATAACATACCTTTATATTTGTTTCATATTAATTTACTGTTTACAGGCCTCGTGGTTTCCCTTCCTTATGTGTTATAAATGTTTATACAAGCGAAGCTAGCCTAATTAAAAATCTGTGTCAAACTTTTTTAATATCTTCTGTTTCTCATAAGAATTTATTTTATGTTAATCTGTGCCTCTTTCTGTTTTTGTAGTGGGATATAGTCTGTATCTGAAGAAAATTACGGTATACGCGGCTACATACAGATCCCGGGGCCCTGCGAATGTATCCCGTAGGGAGACATTTGAGTACTATCAAATCTTAAAAAATTTATCCCAAAAATTTCTTAAGTTCAAAAAAAATGTTCAGAAAATTTTAAAGTTCAAAAAATGTTCTAAGTCAAAAAATGTTTCGGAAAAATTTAACCTAATTCTTACACTAGGGTCCTATATCTATATGAGATCAACTTCTATATAAAAACTTAGGGATGGACATCAACTTCAAAAAAAAATTTTAACTATCCAGCATTTTACAACATTTTTCATCAAATTTTCAAATTGGCAACACTGACCAATAAAATCTTGAAAACATTTATAAGGTCATCACTCAAAAAAATGTGACCCGTGGCAACACTGGGAAATATGAGCAATAGTATATCATATTTGTATAACTTAATCATAACTATAGCACGTTTCACTATCTTTGCCCAACTTCAAATGTAATTATCTGATTAACCGTCTAACGTATTAATGCCATTTTTTGCATACGATGTTATATTGGGTTAGACCCAACAAATATGTACTTTATATCTGTGCATCTTGTCCAGTTCCCACAAACGGATGAAATCCTTTGATCTTTGTCGGCATACTAATTATTGTGTATCGAGAAAAGAAATTTTACCACTTCAGTCACAGATTCTGTGAATTGAATAGGCATAGGCGTGTCTACTATTACAATAATGTGGCCATCACGTTTGCATATAAATACCTGTTGAAGATGATTTCTTAAATGATCTGCATGGGAGATACTCGTGACATTGTTTGTCATTGACATTTAATGCGCTACCAAACTGGACCTTCATTGATCTGATTATTTCAATAGGTATCACTACTTTGCGTTTCATAAATATCATAATGGAAAGTTTCTCCTCTACTGTGCTTGTAAATAACGGTAAGGTCATCTTTAAAGAAATTAAACTTCATCCGAATCATTATCAGATGTCTCTGAGAAATTGATAATCAATCTCGGCTGAATGAAGGACAAACCATCATTCGTCCAATATTCCTCTTCCTCTTGTAACACATAGTTCTCACATTTCTTCCAATAATCCCTGGCTATGTTCGAGATGGCGGCTTTTGTAAGTATTTCAACATCTTTTAATTTGAACGTCCTATTTTCTGTTGCTACCTGTTCCTTAATTTTAGCCCAGACTAATTCTATTGGGTTTAAGTGAGAATGGTAAGGAGGCAATCTTAAACATCTGTGACCATGTTCATGGATTGCCTTGTCTATGTGAAATATCTTTGTATGCTGTGTATTTTTTACAATTTCAAGTAATTCAGGCTTCAGGGACATTTCGTTGAATGGAATGTTGTTTTTGGTCAGCCAAATCTTTATTACATCTTTAGTACTTGATGAATTAGGAACTTTATCTTCTGGTGCCACAACGTTGTGATATGAAGCATTGTCCATTATCAAACACGATGGTCTATCCAATGAAGGAAGTACATGATTCACAATCCAATCTTGA
This sequence comes from Oreohelix idahoensis, assembly GCA_024509875.1. Taxonomy (NCBI): domain Eukaryota; kingdom Metazoa; phylum Mollusca; class Gastropoda; order Stylommatophora; family Oreohelicidae; genus Oreohelix; species Oreohelix idahoensis. The sequence continues at coordinate 141,076 of JAMPIV010004633.1, forward strand.
AATATCTTGCCATTCATCTCTGTATGATAATCCCTATTATCTGTGGATTTTGAAACAAATATGAGTTCAGTATTATTTAGAAGCCCATGATGGCTGCTTCCTGGATGTGCAATTATTAGGCGCTGTCCTTTGCTGCTTGGTACTAGTCTCTTAGTTGTTCCATCAGATGATTGCCATTCTCGTTCATTACTGTGGTGCGCATTGATCCAAGTTTCATCTAAATACACAAAATCATAACAATCTCTTCTCATTTCTCTGACCTCGCGTAAATATTTGCTTCTCATTGCAACTATATGAGGCTTCTCACAAATAAGGTTTCTACCACCAACATATTTTCTAAAAGTGAATCCCAAACTCCTAATAGTCCTCCATAGCGTAGATTTGGAAATATCAATGTCATTATTCTTTCTTAACCAAATTTTCAATTTCCTTAAAGTCACTGCCTCATTATTGTGAAACATATTGCAAATTTCTCTGCGGATCAATTCTCTGTCAAAATTATCCACCACTCTTGGCCTAATTTTCGTGTGTAAAACACTGGAATTAGACATTTCAGATGTCGCTATCCAGCGGTGCAATGATCGTTTGCTTATCCCCAAGGCGTGAATAGTCCTCTTTTGTGGGTTTGAAATAGAATGATATAGTTTTCCTCGAGTAGCTTCATTGCAGAAATACTTTAAAATCCTATTTGTGATTTGCTGTAATGTCATAAAATGTACTCGCAGACTCATTTTTCCTTCTTAACCACACAATAATTTTTGTAGACACACCTCTGATTGACAATGTGTGCGTTGCACCGGATATAAACTGTTTTATGTTCAAGAAGTGCGATTTCACGCAATTTCAGGCAAAAATCATGCCAAATACTTGATAAACCAAAAATGTGCAAATGAGGTCGTATAATTTACTGTAGACATTTCAATATGTGTGCGTGTGATGTGTGTTGGCAAGTAGGATTTTATATTATATCGCAAAGAGACGAAAATTGAAACCAATGGCCGCATTTTAATGAAAAATTTAATTCATAGGGTCTATACCATTTCAAATTCACACACAAAATTTCACTTATATGCGTTATATATTCGCTGAGATATAGCATTTTGAAGTTGGGCAAAGCTAGTGAAACGTGCTATAAATGCATGTTGACAACATATTATTAGTCATTGTGGGGAGCAGGGTGTAATATCATTTCTGTTCCTGTCATTGGTTTCATATCCCAAGGCTTCAAGTACTCTAACAAATGTTGAAGTTATTTTCTTCCTGATGTTCCATAATCATGGGTGTAATTTATTTATTCTTTTGATTCCAAGTATTTTACAGTTTATTCATAGAGATTTTGAAGGTGTCCACATCCTTATTGTCATGTTGATCTTTTCTCCATAAAACAGTTTATCCTTCTTTGGTTAACCATCATGTTTTCTTTTCCAATAAATGATCTGGTTGGTCATTGTTATTATTAAAAAAAAACATTGCTAGTCATATGGGTGAAGACTTCTAAATTATAATGTAACCATTAACATGTTTACATGCAATCATATTGTTCACAATAAAAGCATTAAAACCTCATAGCTTAGTCTTATTTATTTGTGTCTGAATGTTTCCTATATTTGACATTTTCCAAATGGTAAGTATATGAATTCGTTCCAAGTCTATCACTGTAGAGAATGTTCTCTATTACATTTTCTCAAAATATGTGATGTTTGTCTCCAATATCCACACAGGTAATGGGTCTGGTAGTGATCCTGTCCATTTATGACTCAACCATTTCTAATTGTTTGAAATCTTTCTTTTTTCTTTCCTGTTTTCTGTCAACACGTTATTCTCATATGTGAGCCATAGCTTAAAATTATTATTTATTATTACTAGTCTTTTGCAAAAAATCAACTTTGCACTAACTTTGTTGCAATGTTTATACATCAACTTATTCAATCAATCATTAACAGAATATGTTTACATGTCATTGAAATAAATTTTCTATATTCCATTTTTCTTCTTTATTTTTCAAGACAAGGTTCCTGGCAGTCTGGCGACTATGTATCCTTACTAATCTCTGGTTCCATGTAACATTTTTCTTCTTTTGTTCTCTTTTTGGCATTCCAAAATTCCATGCTATGGGGATCCTGTTTAGTTCTCCTGTTATAACCAGAAATATATCCTTAGTGAACCTTATGAGCTGTCAATATTTTTTCAAGAACACATCATACAATCATTATTATAACCGTCAACTCGAATGTCTCAATTCTGTAACAGTATAAATAAAACATATTTTACATAATATTTTCATATTCAACACCAGTTCTGCCTTCGCAGGTCGAGGGTTATTCAGAACTCTATGGTGTTTATAACATCTGCTGCTACAGCCAGATGATCAATCTATTTTCATAATAATTTTAGTTACTTATTATTATGGGGCATGAGGGTACATTTATTCCAATGGTAATCCGTGATTCAGCAATATGGATGTCCAATCTAGGTACTCTTTTATAATGTTATATCTATCCATTGTATATGGATCCATGACACGTCAGTCCGTGGGGTTACATTGTTCTTGGTCCATATATCATAAGGGTGATCCAAGCTCAGAATTGTCACAATGTCTCAATCATTTTTCAATCCTCTGATTTGTTGTATTATTTAATTTAAAATACCATAAGCATTTTAATATAACCAGTAGCAAGCAATATTCATGTGCATTCATCTTATTATAATCAGGTTCACAATATAAGGCAAGTGGCAAAAATATCAAGAAATTTATTTTCTCCCAAAATATGGAGATATTAACATTTTATTCCATTATTATTATTGTCTTTAACCTCTGCGGTTCTATGGGATATGCATAGTCCATTTGTATATCCTTTGTCCATCTTCTTCTTCCATCCTTAGCCACCAACCGGCAAAGCAGTATGTGGCCAGTACGCCTAGTGGCGTCTTAGGGCAACAACAAATTGATCAATCTATCGCTGTTTCCACCACGCCTAGTGGCGTCTTTGTGGAACAAAAACAGACCAAACAATCTATCGCTGTTTCCGTAATCAGATTGGTTGGCAAGCAGGTGATCAGCCCACTCTGCGAAGTTTTTACGGGATGGGGTAAACAGCCCCATGCCCAACCCTCCTTAGTCGCTTTTTACGACATGCGTGGTAGGGTGCAGTGTTACTATTCTTTGCTCCCCTTTCGGGCCCCGGCAACACACGGGTGCATGGGTGATCCAAATCTCATATAGTTCCATTATGTTCTGGGTGCATCAGCATTCAATCTTTTTTTTTTTTTTCATTTAATCTCCATTGTGTCCTTAACACTTTTTGTTCCATAGGATTATCACAATTCATTTGTGTCTCTTGTCCAATGATAATCCATGCATTTATGGTTCTCATATGTAGCAATCATATTCCTCCGATTGGTTCTATGTTCATGGAACCCGGAAAATTTCAATTATTTTCTCTGTTATCTTTGTAACTACTCAAAATTATTCATTATCTCATTCTAATGTGAGCATTAGTGCATAAACCGCACAGCAAAACATTAGTTGTGTCAACATAAAATTTCACCATAACCTAAAATGGCATCTTCATCATCACTAAACAGTTGCTTCTTCCTTAAATAGGACATCAGTGGTATCATCCGGTAATGGGGTATTCAATGTGGGGTCAGCATATACAAATGCTATAGAAGGGTATTTCATTTGCTAAATCAGCATGTGCAAATGTCATTTCTTTAACATGGGGCAAAGGCAGCATCAACAAATAGTTGCAATTTGTTCAATCTGGGGTTAGCATATACAAATGCTCTCAAAGAATATTTCCATTTGCAAAAATCAGCATGCGCAAATGTCATTGGGGTACTTGTCATAGGCAGTATCAACAAAATACTGCTGGAGTATCAGAGATCAAGCTGGTGGGGGTATGACTGGTAATGGGCAGTAGGAGTAAAAACTAATTGCTCACTCTAATATGGTGATTTATTTTCTCTTTTTTCTTTTCTTTTTTTATGTCGTCTGCTAACATCAGGGCAGTCAATGATTTACAATATTGGCTTATCATCATATCATCAAAATGTGTGAGGTTGGCATATAAACAGATAACACATTCTATAAAAACATTCCAAATGTGTTCTCTTCTCATTTTTCTTTTATGTCTTGTCTCTTTTTATTTTTTTCTATTTCATTTCTTTTTCTGTTTGATTTCTTTTCTGGATTGCATTTTTTCTGTTTTGTTCATCTTTTCTGGTTTGCAATTTTTTTTCTTTCTTTTCAATATATCAAAATTTCAATTCTTTTCTGACAATGTATTACAATTACAAGAGAATAATAATAATCAATTCTCTCAACACTAGAGATACCACCAATTCTAAACAGTAGGGCTGCAAGCAATAGATGAGGTCAGAAAATAATTAACATAGTGGTGACTGCTGTCAATAAGGGGTGAGGAGAGGATACTGTAAGTTCTTGAAAGATAGGGGAAAATTTAAGATCTCCTGATTACAACATTATTGTAATTCGAAAGGATGGAAAATGATTTGGATAGAAAAACTCATGTCTAGAATGTCATCTTCAAAATAGTGGAGAGAAAAATAAAATAGTAAGTTAAGGATGTGTGATAGTGGAGTGGGGAAAATCTTACAATAGTGAATTTAAAGGTTGGATATACAATTTCTTTTGCAACGTAAACAAATTTTGTGAACATGCTAAGATAAATAAATCCTGTGGAGAAAATAGGATAGCATGCAATAATAATTACAGATGTCATAGTGGTGTCAGTGTGATCGATCTAAGTGATATATAATAGATAAGGTAAGATAATTGGGAACAAAGATATTAGTATCAGGTAAGAAGAAAATTTCTCGTGCAAGGGTTGCCTGCATGAATGTGCACTAAGATGCACGAAAAATGAATAACCGGCTCTGGAACTGTAAGGACAAGAAGTCTAGTGAATGAAGCGTGGAATATGATCAGTTACAAAAGTGTAGATCAATGTTACAGCAGAATCAGTGAGACACATGTGCTAAAGGTGGGGTTGTGTAAGTTAACATTTTAAACATCAAAAACTGTCTGACTAATAAGGGTGTCTGTAAACAAGGAACATTGTATCTTTTGTGTCATCTTTATTTCAGAAAACTATAAAATGTCTAACTAGAATTCTCTGTGGGCTGTTCTTGAGTGTTCGCTGGTCATCAGAAGATATGTCCGGGGAACAACTTGCTGGGTTTGGCTTTGACATCTCACACTGTAATAAGGCAATCTAGGACTGTTACTTTGAAACATAGTCACTTAGTCTGAAAATAGAGTACATATAAAAACTTTAGTACATTGTTAAAAAGTAAGTGCACATTTGCGTTGACCGTACATGGGATGGCATGTACATGAAGATATGAGGGGCGTGTTTTAGGAACCGTCCCAGCCCCAGCGAGCTATAGCTGACCTCCTCATAGCCTCTGTCCGCTGTTCGATTTTTTTCTGCAATTCCAGCACCGCCATAAGGAAGGTCGAACTGGGATCATCCTGTGTGGTGGGGGGTGCAATACTGGGTATGGCGTTGTTGACAGTGGGCACCGTACTGGAGATGGCGTTGTTGACAGGGTTGACAGTGGGTACAGTACTGGAGATGGTTTTGTTGACGTTGAGAGGTTGATGGGCAACTGAAGAAAACGTCAATGGTTGTACTGTAGCTGGAGGTGACATGACATTGACTGATTGTTGGGGCGCAGAGGAAATCAGTGATGATGGCAATGTAGCCTGGGAATGTGTGGCTGGAGGTGACATGACTGGCGGTTGTGGCAGTTCTACAAATGTGGCCACAGGAGGCGATTCGTGAGGCTCAGGAAAAAACGATTTAACTGCGGTGTGAACCTGTACTGGTGGGATGCTGAATATTGACTCGATACCACTATCTGAGTCTGATACAAGAACATTGTGTCGTCATCATGTACATTGGAGTTTGGTACTAATAAGGTGCTATCCGCATCACTGGTTTCAATAGAACTGGCTGTGTCTGGTAAATCAATGTCTGTTTCTCGTTCATATGCTTCTACCATTTCTCTGTCATTTTGTTCGTTGGGGTCTGACAAAATTGCACTGGGGTTGATACTGTAGTTTCTCATTTCTTGTTGCGTTTCGTCTTCATAAGGATTTGTGGTATATGGTTCCACAAACTGTTTGGGGATGGTTTCTTCAGGATCTGATTGTTCGTAACGACCAACCTTGTTCTTTTGGTATAGCAGTGGTTGTTCTTCACTAGTATTCCAACTGGAGCAGCCTGAACTGGGAGTGTGGTACGTATCGATTGACGAATGGTCACTGCGGGAGTAAGTTTGAGTGTGGATAAACGTTGACTTGGTATTGTCAGTTTGTGTTGCTACACAAACCATCGTTGTTTTTGCACAAATCATCTTGGTTTGAGGTTCTTGCGTTGTTGGCTTGGGTTGATTTATCTTCATGGGGGTTAACTGTGTCTTGTTATTATGGACTAAATTTATTTGTTGGCGGCTGTGATCTTTGTTTCCTGACCTTATTGGACCTATTTGTGCCCTCCATCCATCTTCTGTTGATATGAGGCAAACTTGTCCATTCCCTGACGTTACGTTTTTGAATTCCCATAACTTTGTGTCTTGAACTGCAGTTTGAAATTTCGTACAGTCATTCTTTGAGCTCGTTTATTCAATGTGTTCCAGTGTTTGTTAGCCGCCGTCGTGTGCTTTGTCTTGTTGTCATTATACCTGATCGATGATAGTATACGTGGTCTGCTTTCTGATTCTCTGTGGCGATAATATGGAGGTGTTTATCTCATGGGGGATGGGATTTTGTGTGCTGGGGATTCGAATGTGGAACAGCGTGTATCGGATACCTCCGTTTCTGCCATGTGCTATGTGGTTTTTCGTATGTCCGGTAATCAATAAATCGTCTATCTCTGTTTCCTTCATGTGAAGGGTTTTCGCTTCGTCTGTGTACGTGTTTAGAGGTATAGCAACCTCCCGTTGTAGAGTTGTACAACATTTCTTCCTTTTCAGTAAAACATGCATTAGGTTTCTGTAGGTCTACAGCATAATAGCTTCCAGTATGCGAGCCATATACATATTTACCTGGGGCAGTGGGATGTGCGTCTACTTTAGGATAACTTCCTGGCAGATAATATTAATTTCTCTTGTTGAAATTGGGCGGATGGCGCGGAACGTGTTTGTTATGCATTGTCCAGGTATTTTCATGGGTAAAACGATAGCTGTATGGGCTGGCCTGCCTATACCCTTGTTGTCGATGCATTTTCCAGTCTTATTTATTCCTTGTTAATCGTTGTTTCCTTATGCACTGGGGTTGATTTTGGTGGTATGATAATCTCCGCTCATCTGCTTATTTGCTCCATCGTCTTTTATTACTCTTAATGGAGGCTAGGCACGGGCACCATATATTAATGTTCACAGCAATGTACAAATCTGAGTATCCTTGTCCAATAATATACTGCCGGCTCTTTAGGATACTCTCCACAAGGTTTCAGTTTTCTTTTTCTCATTTAAATCTTCGAACCTAAGTCTGCCGTAGACATAGCTGTGTGATCTATTAACCAAGTGAAATTATTTGTAGTCAATACTTACAATATTCTGAAAACACAATATCACACAACATCCTAGAATGCACAATGGATGAAAAAGTCTAAAGTTGATCTCTTCAACTAAAAATTTCACAGCGCTAGACTAAAACACGTCTGCTAGGACTCGCTTTCCTTCTCTGACTGAATGGCGTCCTGTTCTACATTCCTGCCGGCAGAACAGTACTGAGCCTTACGATTGGTTGGGGATATCACATGACCAATGCTTGGCATCTACAAACGAAGCTAGCCTAATTAAAAATCTGTGTCAAACTTTTTTAATATCTTCTGTTTCTCATAAGAATTTATTTTATGTTAATCTGTGCCTCTTTCTGTTTTTGTAGTGGGATATAGTCTGTATCTGAAGAAAATTACGTTTGACGCGGCTACACATTTGCAGAAATCATACATTTTCTATAATCGTTGATGAGAGTACTGATGTCTCTACGAATCAGATGTTGGCAGTCGTTGTGTGATTCTGTAACACAAAAACAAGAAAAGTAGTTGATTAACTGTTAGACCTCATTGAGGTGGAGATAGGACTGGTCTTGGCATGTTTACAGCTGTTAAGAAATTGTTGAGCACGCATGCAATCCCGCCTAGTAACGTCATTGGTCTTGCTGCAGACAAACTGTGCCACTATGATGGAGACTGCTATTGGTTTACAGGCACAGCTGAAGAAAGAGATTTCACATGTCTTCACTTGTCGGCTGTGTTTATAAAGTGTTGAAGCTGTGTGAAACACGCTGGCTGTCGGAAGCTTCAGTGGACAACGTCGACGGTGCGGGGCAAATCCTGCAGACGATGAACACTGTTGGCACGAAGCGCATGCTTCTATTGGTCGGCTACATACTGGGTAAAGTTAACGTCATGAACATGGAATTCCAGTCCGAGAACTTCCGTCTTCACAAAGTGTACACGAGTGTAACAAGAGAGTATCGTTTTCTTCTCAGTATGTTTATTAGGCAGGAAGTATTGCAGCATGAGCATCGCACTCTTGCCGACACTGATCTATCGGATGTACAGGTGCACAAGAAACTGAATTACGTTGAGCTGGGTGGACGGTGTAAAGCGCAGTTAATCCGACGACCGTTAGGAGATAAAGAAGTCCAGTTTCACAAAGATGTATTGGCATACCTGATTGAACTTTGTACTCAAATACGACGCAGGTTCCCACTTTGACAAAAGTCTTCTGGCGCACATGCAGCTGTTGGATCCGAAGCAAGCTCTCGAGATCAACAAACCCTCTGTCATTCTATTAGCAGCGCAGTTCCCAACAGTTGTTTTAGAAGAGAACCTAGATCGTCTGTTTGATCAATGGCGAGAACATGCATCGTACCGAAAAGATCTAGGACATCTGGTGGATGAGGATCCGCCCGCATTCTGGCTGGGACTGCAACAAGTAACAGATGCTAATAACCAGAAGAAATTTGATGTTTTGGCTGACCTCCTGTGCACGCTTATGGCACTACCTCACTCCTCAGCATGCGTCGAAAAAATCTTTTCGAAGGTTAACATAGTTAAAACAAAACAAACCAAAAAGCTTTTGTGTGAAACAGTTTCCAATCGAATACTAGCCAAGCAAGAAGTTACCAAACATGGAGTTTGTCATAAGTTTAATCCTAATAAAAGCGCGGTTGAAGATGTGCGTGAAGGACGCTGTCAGCAGAGATATGCAAAGATTTTGGAACTCCACAATCAAGATTCCACGTTGTCAATTCATGCATATGATCTTGACGAAGGAGAAGTTGTCGACATGGATGCCGAATCGCTGACAAGTGACAATTTTCAACAGTAACAAGTTACAACTAACATTTTATATTTGATTTGAGGAACTTTTTGTTAATGTAACTACTGTAAGTATGTTACTGTTAAAATATATCATTTTCGAGAGTTCATATAATGGGTTGTTAATAAAATCATTTTTATATAGCCTATTTGTGCATTTTTGCTAATAAAAAATAAAATAAAAATTAAGAAATAAATAAAAATTGGTAGCACACAGCTTATTTGTGCTAAAGTTGCGCTAAAAGATTGTGTAAGCATCATCTATCCCGTGTATTTTTGCTATAGCACGTTTCACTAGCTTTGCCCTCAAACAAATGTAATTATCTGATTAACCGTCGAACGTATTAATGCCATTTTTTGCATACGGTGTTATATTGGGTTAGACCTAACAAATATATGCTTTATATCTGTGCATCTTGTCCAGTTCCCGTAAACGGATGAAATCCTTTGATCTTTGTCGGCATACTAATTATTGTGTATCGAGAAAAGAAATTTTACCACTTCATGCACAGATTCTGTGAATTGATTAGGCATAGGCGTGTCTACTATTATAATAATGTGGCCATCACGTTTGCATATGAATACCTGTTGAAAATGATTTCTTAAATGATCTGCATGCAAGATACTCGTGACATCTTTGTCATTGACATTTAATGCGCTACCAAAGTGGACCTTCCTTGATCTAATTATTTCAATGGGTATCACCTCTTTGCGGTTCACAAATATCATAATGGAACGTTGCTCCTCTAATGTGTTTGTAAATAACGGTAAGGTCATCTTTAAAGAAATTAAACTTCATCCGAATCATAATCAGATGTCTCTGAGAAATTGATAATCAATCTCGGCTGAATGAAGGACAAACCATCATTCTTCCAATATTCCTCTTCCTCTTGTAACACATGGTTCTCACATTTCTTCCAATAATCACTGGCTATATTGGAGATGGCGGCTTTTGTAAGTATTTCAACATCTTTTAATTTGAACGTTCTATGTTCTGTTGCTACCTGTTCCTTAATTTTAACCCGTACTAATTCTATTGGGTTTAAGTGAGAATGGTAAGGAGGCAGTCTTAAACATCTGTGACCATGTTCATGGATTGCCTTGTCTATGTGAAATATCTTTGTATGCTGTGTCTTTTTTTACAATTCCAAGTAATTCAGGCTTCCGGGACATTCCGTTGAATGGAATGTTGTTTATGGTAAGCCAAATCTTTATTACATCTTTAGTACTTGATGAATTAGGAACTTTATCTTCTGGTGCCACAACGTTGTGATATGAAGCATTGTCCATTATCAAACACGACGGTCTATCCAAGGAAGGAAGTACATGATTCACAATCCAATCTTGAAATATCTTGCCATTCATCTCTGTATGGTAATCCCTATTATCTGTGGAGTGGATTTTGAAACAAATATGAGTTCAGTATTATTTAGAAGCCCATGATGGCTGCTTCCTGGATGTGCAATTATTAGGCGCTTTCCTTTGCTGCTTGGTACTAGTCTCTTAGTTGTCCCATCAGATGATTGCCATTCTCGTTCATTGCTGTGGTGCGCATTGATCCAAGTTTCATCTAAATACACAAAATCATAACAATCTCTTCTCATTTCTCTGACCTCGCGTAAATATTTGCTTCTCATTGCAACTATATGAGGCTTCTCACAAATAAGGTTTCTACCACCAACATATTTTCTAAAAGTGAATCCCAAACTCATAATAGTCCTCCATAGCGTAGATTTGGAAATATCAATGTCATTATTCTTCCTTAACCAAATTTTCAATTTCCTTAAAGTCACTGTCTCATTATTGTGAAACATATTGCAAATTTCTCTCCGGATCAATTCTCTGTCAAAATATCCACCAATCTTGGCCTAATTTTCGTGTGTAAAACACTAGAATTAGAAATTTCAGATGTCGCTATCCAGCGGTGCAATGATCGTTTGATTATCCCCAAGGCATGAATAGTCCTCTTTTGTGGGTTTGAAATAGAATGATATAGTTTTCCACGAGTAGCTTCATTGCAGAAATACTTTAAAATCCTATTTGTGATTTGCTGTAATGTCATAAAATGTACTCGCAGACTCATTTTTCCTACTTAACCACACAATACTTTTTGTAGACACGCCACTGATTGACAATGTGTGAGTAACACCGGATATAAACTGTTTTGTGTTCAAGAAGTGCAATTTCACGCAATTTCACGCTAAAATCATGCCAATTGTTTGATAAACCAATTATGTGCAAATGATGTCGTATAATTTACTGTAGACATTTCAAAATGTGTGTGTGTGATGTGTGTTGGCAAGTAGACTTTTGATATTATATCGCAAAGAAACGAAAATTGAAACCAATGGCCGCATTTTAATGAAAAATTTAATTCATAGGGTCTATACCATTTCAAATTCACACACATATTGAAATGTCTACAGTAAATTATACGACCTCATTTGCACATTTTTGGTTTATCAAGAAATTGGCATGATTTTTGCGTGAAATTGCGTGAAATTGCACTTCTTGAACATAAAACAGTTTATTTCCGGTTTTACGCACACATTGTCAATCAGTGGCGTGTCTACAAAAAGTATTGTGTGGCTAAGTAGGAAAAATGAGTCTGCGAGTACATGTTATGACATTACAGCAAATCACAAATAGGATTTTAAAGTATTTCTGCAATGAAGCTACTCGAGGAAAACTATATCATTCTATTTCAAACCCACAAAAGAGGACTATTCATGCCTTGGGGATAAGCAAACGATCATTGCACCGCTGGATAGCGACATCTGAAATTTGTAATTCCAGTGTTTTACACACGAAAAATAGGCCAAGAGTGGTGAATAATTTTGACAGAGAATTGATCCGCAGAGAAATTTGCAATATGTTTCACAATAATGAGGCAGTGACTTTAAGGAAATTGAAAATTTGATTAAGAAAGAATAATGACATTGAAATTTCCAAATCTACGCTATGGAGGACTATTATGAGTTTGGGATTCAATTTTAGAAAATATGTTGGTGGTAGAAACCTTATTTTTGGGAAGCCTCATATAGTTGCAATGAGAAGCAAATATTTACGCGAGGTCAGAAAAATGAGAAGAGATTGTTATGATTTTGTGTATTTAGATGAAACTTGGATCAATGCGCACCACAGTAATGAACGAGAATGGCAATCATCTGATGGAACAACTAAGAGACTAGTACCAAGCAGCAAAGGACAGCGCCTAATAATTGCACATCCAGGAAGCAGCCATCATGGGCTTCTAAATAATACTGAACTCATATTTGTTTCAAAATCCACAGATAATAGGGATTATCATACAGAGATGAATGGCAAGATATTTCAAGATTGGATTGTGAATCATGTACTTCCTTCATTGGATAGACCATCGTGTTTGATAATGGACAATGCTTCATATCACAACGTTGTGGCACCAGAAGATAAAGTTCCTAATTCATCAAGTACTAAAGATGTAATAAAGATTTGGCTGACCAAAAACAACATTCCATTCAACGAAATGTCCCTGAAGCATGAATTACTTGAAATTGTAAAAAATACACAGCATACAAAGATATTTCACATAGACAAGGCAATCCATGAACATGGTCACAGATGTTTAAGATTGCCTCCTTACCATTCTCACTTAAACCCAATAGAATTAGTACGGGTTAAAATTAAGGAACAGGTAGCAACAGAAAATAGGACGTTCAAATTAAAAGATGTTGAAATACTTACAAAAGCCGCCATCTCGAACATAGCCAGGGATTATTGGAAGAAATGTGAGAACTATGTGTTACAAGAGGAAGAGGAATATTGGACGAATGATGGTTTGTCCTTCATTCAGCCGAGATTGATTATCAATTTCTCAGAGACATCTGATTATGATTCGGATGAAGTTTAATTTCTTTAAAGATGACTTTACCGTTATTTACAAGCACATTAGAGGAGCAACGTTCCATTATGATATTTATGAACCGCAAAGAGGTGATACCTATTGAAATAATTAGATCAAGGAAGGACCAGTTTGGTAGCGCATTAAATGTCAATGGCAAACAATGTCACGAGTATCTCGCATGCAGATCATTTAAGAAATCAGCTTCAACAGGTATTCATATGCAAACGTGATGGCCACATTATTGTAATAGTAGACACGCCTATGCCTAATCAATTCACAGAATCTGTGCATGAAGTGGTAAAATTTCTTTTCTCGATACACAATAATTAGTATGCCGACAAAGATCAAAGGATTTCATCCGTTTATGGGAACTGGACAAGATGGCAAAGCTAGTGAAACGTGCTATAGTGAAACGTGCTATAGTAATAGTTTCTATCTATCGTACTCACGAAACAATGTCTCGGTGGCAAGAGGTTGGGAACTTGAATAAAGAGGTCAAGCTGTTGCCGATTCAGCAGGCCTCTGCTGGTATAGTCAGAGGAACGGCGTGACCTTTACAGTTTGACACCATTAACAGTAACACTGTATGTCATTCAATACTTTAAACATTCAATTATAGAGAGTATGGCTTGCTATATTATGTTACTTGAGAAGAATCGTCAGTTATTATTTTTTATCAGGGGCCCCCAACATTTTGAGTCCCGTCCCCTCCATGGAATCCTTGAATTACCACAGGCACACACACACACACACACACAAACACGCATACAAAGTAAAATAAATTAAATGGTTTTAGATACACGATAAATTAACATTAGCTTTGCATTGAACTGGTTAAACTCATTAATGGGAAAGGTGTGACTAATGAGAACTAACAAGTGCATTGTTATCTTGTTGGAGATTGATGAGTTTCATTGGTGAGTAACAACGCTCTTCCAAGTTCAGTATGTTCCTCAGCTTTGATAAAGCTGCATTTGCGTGGCTAAAACCTTCTTCAACCATGTACGATATTGGGAATGTTAGTAGAAATTACTCAACTGATGCACAAAGTTTGGGTTATTTTGTAGCAGTATTTCCAGATGTAAAATTGAGTCACAGCAGGTATTTTTATTTTCCCTTATTTGATTGTTAACTTTCAACTCCATATGTTGGATCCACCTCCTATAGACACTCTGAGGTTTATCGACCCCGTGAATGTCAATACCAACACTTGGGAGTCGATATTGAACAGTCTGGGGACCCGTGGTTTAGATCTTAGCTTCACGTCATTAGGGAATATTTTTATTATCATTAAGCTGTATAATCATTTTTTTAATGCCAACATATGATAAACTATTATCAGAGTTTTAAAATGTGGTATTATTATTTTTAGATTTTAAATTATAACGTATTTATTTTATACTTTCTTTTTATCTTATTTTTCTTATACTTTTTCTATTTTTAGTGTTTAAAATAATCAATCATTGTTTTTTATTAAAACTACAAACCAGGTTGTTATTACGTACACAAATATGTTTACACTTTGAGGAAGCTAGTTGGTTGCATTATAGGGCGGACCTGAATTTCTCAAACCCCCCTCCCCCTCCCCCCCCCCCCATTCGTCCCCCATATCCCCCCCCCCCCCCCCCCCCCCCCCCCATCCCGGATGAGAGAAATGGAAGAAGATCTGGGACTCATAAGGAGAGGGTTGGAGACAGACATGAAAGTGACAATGAGAGTAGTGAAAAAAACTGGACGAATGGCGCAGGACTGGGATGGGGGTAGAGGAATGAAGATGAACTTGACATGAATTTGATGTTGGCCTATTCTCGACAGAGAGCAGAAAGGTAATGCATATTTTAATGTAATTAATAACGGTTTCTTTACAATGTTGTCACATGATTTTATTTCTAGATGTGATAAAACAATTGTTAAATGCGATGTATATTTAAAACATTCAATTGCTATACCTGACTTTAATAGATCGTTATGGTAAAAATTCTAAAATTTTGAACATTCCAAAAATATTGGCGGAAATAAGTGATAAAATAAAACTAATTTATGTCAATTTTTTTAAACTGATGAAACCATCATTGGGAGAAGGTCGGTTGCAATAAACACATCGTGATTGCGTAACTGCATCCAGCATGAAACAGGTGTCCATTCTTTTTTTTTTTTAAATTAAATAATTTATTTGTCTGCACTGCATATTGTGAAAATGTCCAACAAATATTTTTGAAGTACCTTACTTACTTACTTAGTCGTTCCCCTTCTACCGTGAGGTGTAGAGGTTTGGAAGAGAGAGCGCCAGACCATTCTATCAGCTGTCTTCTTCCTGGCCTGGTTCCATTCTAGTCCTCGGTCCATCAAAGATTGTCTAATGTTGTCCTCCCAGCGGACTCTGGGTCGTCCTGGAGGTCTGGATCCCTGGCTCTTTGTTTCCCATGCTTGTCATGGTAGCCGATCTTCTCCCATTCTGCAGACATGGCCAAACCATCTTAGTTGGGGCAGTTCTATTTGGGTCTGCAGCGGATGGGATTTTAGGCCTTGACGGATTGTCTGGTTGCGGACCATGTCTCTTCTTGTTACTTCAACCACTTTCCTCAGATACCTCATTTCTGAGGTTTGGATCTGGCTTTTGTGGGTTGTAGTCATTGCCCACGACTCGCATCCATATGTCAAGACAGGGACATAGGTGGAGCGGTATACAGCCATCTTCGTTTTCTTACCAACCTCTTTCTTGCTGAGGAATCCACGATTTATGGCCTGAAAAAGTCTCCCAGCCGCTGCTTTTCTAGTGGCCAACTCTTCTTTGATGCCTCCCTTTCGGTCTATAATAGCTCCGAGGTATTTAAAGTGGTCGACCTGCTCCAGGACCTGTTCTCTCAACTTAATCTGATGTTTTCTTTCTTCTCGTGATATCACCATGGATTTTGTTTTAGAGCTGCTTATGACCATCCCTCTCTTCTCCAGCTCTTCCTTCCAGACTTGCAGGTTGGATTGGAGATGTGCCTCTGTTGATGTACCTTTGTTACTTTATTCACGTTGAGGTTGTCAGCCCTATGCACAAACTCGTCATAGTCGCGTTGAAATGCCCAAGAGTACAGTATTTCCATTCTTACTTTGTCTCTTCAGAAATCCCAAGAATTACAAGTGGCAGGCGAAGGAACCTGCACATCGCCTGGACAAACTGTAGTAATACGGCAGGAACATGTGTAGACTAATTGTATACTCTTACATGTTTTCATGTGACCGATAGACAGACAAGTATACCAGGCAGACAGAAAGACAGACACACACACACACGAACAAGCAGACAGATAGACATATACACTAGTCAGACAGAAAGACAGACAGACCAGACAGACAGACAGACAGACAGACAGACAGACAGACAGACAGACAGACAGACAGACAGACAGACAGACAGACAGACAGACAGACAGACAGACAGATAGATAGATAGATAGATAGATAGATAGATAGATAGATAGATAGATAGATAGATAGATAGATAGATAGATAGATAGATAGATAGATAGATAGATAGATAGATAGATAGATCGATAGATAGATAGATAGATAGATAGATAGATAGATAGATAGATAGATAGATAGATAGATAGATAGATAGATAGATAGATAGATAGATAGATAGATAGATAGATAGATAGATAGATAGATAGATAGATAGATAGATAGATAGATTCCTAGTAGAGGGAATATAATTTATAGAAATTATTTTACTGAACCAGTGGTCCTAAAAATGTCAAACTTCCTCTTGGATAGTGAGGTCAGATGCTGTCGTGAGAAATTCTAATCCACATATATAAATTAAAACGTAAATGTAAAGCCTAACACATAAATTCAATAAAAGGAAAGAAGAATGGTAAAGAACAGTGCTGTCACAATGACTGTACGCGAAATCCCCCTTGTTTTCTCCTGCGTCTGCAAATTGTAACGTTTCACGTTGATAGTAAAAGCCTACTGCTTCAATACCCGCTTTCTACGATAAAACATGTGCTGCATTTCTAAGAAAAACCTTGAGATACGCAAGTTGACCTAGATTTAAAATTCCATTCATGTCATTTTATACACTACGTTACCAAAAAAAACGAAAGACAGATGGACTAAAGATAGAAAGAAAGGGAGAGGCTGAAAGCCGGAACGCAGGCAATACTACCCCAGTCGCGCGATACACAATTACTACCATCACGCGTGTAAGGCCACTAGCACTAACTTTTTTTCAAATCGACAGTGATAAAAAACACTACCCAGACGAGAGTTAGGTTTTAAAAACTTACAAAACGCTTATTGGGAAACATGACATTCTACTGTTTTATGTCTAAAATCCTGACATTGGTCTGACAGTACAGCAGGACAGGTGGCGGTTCTAAACATTAAAAAAATAAAAAAAACAACTACACGACTATCCTAGAAAATACATATTTTGAACGCAGCCACTTAGCTCCTTTAAATTTGTATATTTGGGTTCCTTAGGACTTGCTGACAAATAATATGTTAAACGTTACGCAAATAGTCTAGGAATTACCAAATTATAGCCAAAAGAAATAGTGAGGGATGTCAGACAACACCCAAATCAGAATCGCTCAGTGGCAGATTTTCACCCCACCATTGTACGGGAAATGGGTCTCCATGTTAAATCCGATTTGATTGGCGGAAAGTAAATGTAAGGCTAAACACGATTAGTCGGGCTATAAATACTATCTTGTGTTGTCTGGGGAAACGTGAGTAGGAGTACTTTTTTTGAAAAGCTGTGTAAACATGGCATGATTGGTTAGACCGCCAATATAGTCAATTAGAGGCGTCAGGTCACCACCACATTTGCAAATAAACTTACTACAGAACCAGTGCGTTGAGCACCAGTGCATATTTTTCTAAATAAAAGCCTGGGACATCGGCAGATCGAAATTGTGCTATATTCAGTGCCAGTCAACGTAATTCTGTATTATTTCCATGAATTGTGGTAAGCTTGAAATATTTGACATCTTTTTAATGAAAATTGAATGTAAATTGATAATTTATGTCTGTATATATGTGTGGTTCAGTAGCGAACATGAGGTGAAGCATATATAGGGCTCCAACCTGAACAGAAGGTGTCGGAGGAAAGTAAAACTGCATGGAATTGCCAAACAGTACACTGACACCTATATTATTGACTAGAAAGAAATAATGCTGGAATTGCAGAGGCGTAGTAACCATTAGGGAGGAATATACTGGTGCAAATTGTTTCAGATGAAGATAGCAGTTGGCCTACAGCTCTGAAACTCAGAGGGACTGTGGTCCTAAAGCTATTGAGCAGCACCTGGTCAGAGCTTTGCTGAATCCAGAGGCGGACAGCATACTCCTTGGTCCATATAGCAAACAGTGAGGTGTCTCCAGAACACAGGGGAGCAATCGAGCAGAGGAGTCTTTTCCTGCCGCCATCACTAAAGATAAGCCTATGTGGCCAGCGGAGCTCAACATTATGTAACCCCATCTTAAACTGACATTGTATAAAAATAAGAGGGGAAATTAATTGTTTTAATGAACGGAACTGAGAACATCTCCAATACTAGTTCCAACAGAAATAAACACTTGAAGTCATGATGACAAATGACAACATAGCTTGAAAAAACAAAACCAGTATTACCTCAAATTACTACTACACAACTGACACACATAGGATAATATTAATAAAATATGTCACTACAAGATTCATATTGATAAATTCTGTACATATAACTTGTAATTAAAATTGATTGTGATTCCTGGTTCACTTTGTATTTGAATCAGGACACATATATATTAATGAAAAGTACTTAATACATATTGATATTTGAAAATTTACCAGTGACTCATTTAAGATAGTCTTATAGAATGGTACATGTGTGTGAGTGTCACAGTGTTGTCACGTGTGGTGGAATAAATTGAATTGTTTATCTGTCTGTTGTTGTTGTGACTTACACTTCATCATATACATACCCTAGACATTCAACGTAGTCATCACAATATTCCAGAATAATTCTGACTGAGGTATAAATATGTGGTAGCAAGTAAGGTCATCTGTAATACACTACCCTTATTAGATACAGATACCTTCACAGCTGATCTCAGTCAGTACACTAAGTCCCCTATAAATATTTATAACATCCCACTTTACCACATATATTGGGGTCTCGCTCTCGGGATTTTGAATCTTTTCCTATTAAAAATATTGGGGGTAATTCACTTCAGGGAATAATAAGAATTAAAAAGTATCCTTGGGTGAAAATAAATAACGTTGAGCTCTCAGTGCCTGTAGTGTCCTTAGATAATTATTGATAGATTGAATTGTTACAATTGCATGTTAGACAATGGCCGACTTGGCAAAATTTCGATCTGCTGCTGTACAGACTGCGAAAGAGTTAGGAATGGACGGGCAAATTATGATTGCTTATGTCACTGCTGAATGTGACAAATATATTGAACGAGAAGAAAGAAGATTAGAAAAAGAGGCCGAAAGAAAGTTAGAGGCTGAAACGGAAATTAAGAAGTTATAGATTGAGGCTGAGGCTAAGAGGTTGCAGATTGAGGCTGAGGCTAAGAGGTTGCAGATTGAGGCTGAGGCTACGAGGTTGCAGATTGAGGCTGACAAAGAGGCTAAGAAATTGGAGGCAGAAAGAGAAGACAAAAGATTGGCTGCAGAAAGGGAAGACAAGCGATTAACTGCAGAGAGGGAAGCAGAAAAGGAGAAGAGATTACAAAGGGAACATGAGTTACGATTAAGGGAGTTTGAGTTTCAGGGCCATGCTCCTGAAAATGGTGCCAGTCCCTTTAACTCTGATGCCACTGCTAACCAAGGAGCCTCAACCTCAGCTATGAATTTTCATTTAGATCACTTTGTTGAGAAAGACGATGATATTGAGAGCTATCTAAATAGATATGAACTATTAGCTACCACATATGGGTTAGAGAGAGAAAGGTGGAGCTTAAAGTTATCTCAAGGACTTGGAATGCTAAACTACTGTCAGGTGAAACCTATCACCAGTTCTCTGCACGGTTAGAGACATACTTGGAGAAATGGACTTCTCTGGGGAAAACCCAAGATCTTAAGGAAATGGTCCTTATAGAACAATTAAGAGAGTCCATGGCTCCAGACCTGAGAAAGTTTCTCATGGAACAAGGTGCAGAGAGGCTGGGTGAGTTGCTAAATGTTGCTGAAAGGTATCAAGCAGCTCAGGCAGAGGTAACAGGTAATAAAAAGAAACAAGTGGATAACTTTAGGGCACCACAGAACTTTAATAAATTTTTTCCTAGGGATCAAAACAAAGGTAAGCACCAGTTTGATAGGCCACGGTATGACAATAAAAATAAAACCCCACAATTCGATGAAAGGAAATATGATGAAAGAAAATCTTTCAACCAAGGAAAAAGGTGGTGTAAAAATTGTAAGATGAACAATCATGACACTGACCATTGTAGAAGGAAACCTCCTCATTGTGCTGCTATGACATCTGGGAAAAAGGAAAAGAAGGTCAAACCTGCAGAACTACAGGAACCATACCATCCCCCAGTGTGTGAAGATGTCATCTGTAATGGTGTCACTATAAGGTGTTTATATGATAACGGTTTAGATTACGATTCCGTTGTGAGTTCTCACCTGGTGCAGGCCGATCAATACACCACAGAAACAGTGGAGATTCAAACTGAAACCAAGGATGTAGCTACCATGACACTTCCCGTCGCTCGGATAAAGGTGAAAACGCGATATGTGGAAGGAATCATAAAAGCAGCCGTGATAAATGAGCCAATCTACCCTCTGATATTGGGGTGTAGATATGTCTTCT
Source organism: Oreohelix idahoensis (assembly GCA_024509875.1). Taxonomy (NCBI): domain Eukaryota; kingdom Metazoa; phylum Mollusca; class Gastropoda; order Stylommatophora; family Oreohelicidae; genus Oreohelix; species Oreohelix idahoensis. Next base: position 162,132 of record JAMPIV010004633.1, read on the forward strand.
TGGGGAATCCCATTGAGGACAAAACAAAATGTTGTCACGAAACTTTGCCCCCATCCTCAAACTTCACATGCAAGGGGAGATTTTTTTTACATGAAAAATACCGAATTCAAGTTCGTTGTTGATTCTTACAAGGAAGGCTGTCAAAAGTTAGAAATCCAATCGGGTTCACACGGACAGCAGGATCCAAGTTCGGTTTCATTTCGAAACAAAAGAATGGAATTAGGGGGGCAGGGCATTTCACTTACGCAAGTGGGTCCCATTAATATGAACCTACCATGCTACCGAAACAAAAAAAATATCAGTCATTTTCCAACAACATTTCTCTATGAGAAATAAAATGCTATTCCAAAAATAGGTTAAAATCATCAGTTCCAACATCTAAACTCAGTCAAGCACCTAGTCGACATTGGCCCCACGGTTCTACAGCAACTGGGGGGGGGGACATCCCATAGCAGGAACACCCTTTAAGAGGAGGTTTGCGGAGGCAAACCATGAGGGACCTTCGTCACCCGAAACCAACAAAAGTCCGCAACTGAAAAACATTGCCTACAATTTCATGATTCTTAGGGCAAACGTGGGGATAGGTGGTCATACCCGTTCGCACAACGTCCTCAAAACAAGTCCTTAGGCCGGCCATGCGCCAAAATTTACACAAGGTCCATCCTCAGTCGTCCCCAATCAAAAATTGAATGAAATTCTGTTCAAGGTTAAACAAACTGAAGAAGTTTGTTCACCAGGGGATAAATCTCCTTCCCACACTCCCTTGCCCCCCCCACTCTTTGCTATCCACCCATCTGTCCCTGTTTCTTCAGATCCCCCTCCTTACCTCCTGCAATCCCTTCCTTCCTTCCTCCTCATTAACAAACGGCTTCTAAACTTTTCACTTTCCACTCTTTGACCTGCCCTCTCTCCCTCTTTAACCTTCTTCTACCTCTACTCCCTCTCTTCTTCCTCCTTCTAATCGGGGGGATATCTAACGACAACGCCAGACCCCAGTGTGCAACGTAACAGCATTCCTAACTCCCAACAACATTCTCACCCTCTCCCTCTCATACCTCTGTCTCTCTCTTCACTCTTCTTCATTCACCTTGGATAATGCATAGACTTTTTCTTCCGTCTCTCTCTGAGGAAAGGCCTCTGCTCTCTACAACTCTGATCTTCCAGCACTCCAGGAATTCTCCTTCCTTCCACACCCAACATCAACTCTTTCCTTTTGGTTCTGGCATGATTCCCAGATCTGCCTTATCGTCTTCCTATCTCTGCAAGACTCTCCTCTTCTCCTACTTCTACGACATTCCTACTCCCAAAAAACTCTTTTTAACTCATAGCCAAATTAAAATTTTCTATTTATTGTCCAGTTTTTTACCTATACCCGGGGTCCATGGGTACCCTTTCTCCAAGAGTTAAAAAATTTACCAGGTTCCTATAGTCCATCCAGATATGAAAGGCTTATGGGTCCCTACTCACTAACCCATCTTCTCAAAGACCGGTATCCTGCACTAGGGGGCTTACTTATAAAATATCGGGATGTACCACAGAATACAACCTAATAAATGGCCCCCGCAACTTTATTTACTTTTAATTAACAATAAAATGCAGCTGACTAAGAAACTTCGGTGTTAAAACGAGGACTGACGAAAAGCAAAGTAAAATTTTACTTCCTCATGGGAAAAGATTTTGCCCAATGGTAAAAAGATTACCACTTTGGAGAAAAACAATGGCTTACATTTTCCATTATCTAAAATATTAGATTAATTTAAGCCAGGGAAACAACCACATGCTGGCCTATTTTAAAACATGCGGAAAGGGCTAAAAGGGACCAGAAGAATTTTGGGGCTTGTTGGGGGGGGAGGGAGAGGTAACTTGGGCTTTTCACTACTCCCCGGTTTAAGGGTACCAAATAAGGTACAAAATTTGTGGGATTGGGGGGCAAGGGTCCAATAAACACCAGTTCTAGAGGAAAAAGGGTGGTCACAAAACACCAAATTATTTAACCTATAGATTAAGAAGGGGGGAATAGGGGATTAAAATACATTTTATCGCAATGGTGAAAAATCTCCTGAAAAGAAATATTTAGGAAAAAAGTAGAAAAAACATTTTTCAGGGGGGGAAGGGGGGAGGGGGGGGGACCCATTTGTTGACCTTGTAAAAATGCCACATCGCGCGACACGAATAAAAAGGAAATCGGTCGACAAACATACATTTGCAAGGGTATCGATTAAAATAACAACATGAGAACCAGCGAGGCAGACAAAGTGTAGGGTCAGTACACATTCACCCAAATAGTTTGTTTACAGATAGATTCCCACTCTTGGGTTCAATTATTCCCTGTACAGAGTGATTAACAGACCGACCTCCTGTGCAATACTAATCTCTTTTCTACAGAAATGACACTGGTAGAACTCAACAACCTGTCCTGGGATGAAACCCTATACTAATTCCTTTGGCTAAGGACTCTTCCATTGATAGGATGAACAAAGACTATTTGTTGAGTGTAAGCGAATTAATGTACACACAGTGAACATCGAGGAAGTATGGATACTGGAGTTCTACTGCATATTACATTCTTAATACAAAAATTTATATTATATTTTACTAGATATATCACCATTTAATATTATCAGGACAACTGAATCAAAAACAGACCCCCCATAGGGGGGGGGGTCAAATACCGGATACAACAATCAGCTTATTTGCCAGACTAACCGATCCGAAGAGCAAAAATATTTCTCAACACCCGATCTGAGATCAGGCCCTACAATCACTATTCCAGTAAAGCCTTATGTGTAGATCAAACGATAGCCTCAAGTCACCCTCAACAGGACACTCCCCGTTTAACCCGATAGCCCCCCCCCCGACCCTAGACACCAATGACACCCCCACCGTCCTTTCCCAACCCCCCCATGATGAGAAAAACCCCCCACCCGTCCGATAAACCATATACCCCCGATATCATGCGAATAAAACCATAAGCAACCCCAACATTAGAGTAGCACCCCGACCCCCCCCCCATGCAGTATAAACCACCCCCGCCACCCCCACCCCATCCACCCCACCCCCCGCCCCCCCCCATTTTGCCCCGCCCCTCCCGAAGAAGACGCCTCACCGCCCACCAATCCCCCCCCGCATTACCCGCCCACGCCGCAACATCCGCCCCCCCCCCCTAAAGAATCTCGCTACATCTAAAGAAAGCTCCCGATGACTCACAACCTCAACACAGACCCCCCCCCCTCTGCCCCTAATGTGTTACTACCACCCCCACTCCCGGGATACTCTTTACCCCCGAGTATGTGTCACCGTGGTAACTGGTGTCTCCCCCCCCAGGGAAGCCCCCACCCCATACCAACCCCCCCCCCACCAGTTAACCAACCGCCGTCCAACCCCCCAGCCCCGCCACAGGAAAGCTCACAAGTACCCCCATCCCGCCCCCCTCCCCCCCCCTACCCCTGACACCCCCCCTCCCCACCATGTAAGAACCCCCCCCCCTGCCCACCCCCATAGCCCCCCCCCCCACTCTGCTACAGAGAATCAAGATGCATTAGGAATGGGTGGGGAATTAAAGCCCAGTGGCAATGAAGCTATGCAGAAAGTATTGAATAAAGCCTTGAACCAACTTACTTCAACTAGTCAAGCAAAAAGAATGTCTTGCAGTAATATGGGCGATAAAGAAATTCAATACTTATCTGTATGGGAAGGCATTCTAAGACTTGCAAACGGATCACAAACCTTCTTTGTCGTATTTCTAGCGCAGGCTAGACATGAAAACTCTAGATTACTCCGTTAGTGACCTTATTATGATCGCAGCCATTTGAGTTTAGCATAGAGTATATAATAATGTGGAAAAACAAACTCTGGGAGTCGGATTTGAATTTTTAATGCCTTTGCCATTCCGTGTTTAAGAGTAAATCACCCTAACTCCATCTGAAAAATTAATAAATTTGCTCCCTATGTGTATATAGAATTATAGACTGACATATAACGTCTGTTTAAGTAGGGGAGGATTTGTCGTGAGAAAAATTCTAAAATCCAGATATATAAATTTAAAACGAAAATGTAAAGCCTAACACATAAATTTCACAATAAAAGGAAAGAAGAATGGTAAAGAACAGTGCTGTCACAAGGAGACTGTACTTCGCGAAATCCCCCCCTGTTCATTCTCCTGTCGTCTGCAAATTTGTAAACGTTTTCACGTTGATAGATATAAAAAAGCCTACTGGCTTTCAATAACCCGCTTTCTACGATAATAAAACGTGTAACCTGTCCCTTTTTCATAAGAAAAACCTTGAGTTGAGATACGCAAGTTGACCTATAATTAATATTCCATTCATGTCATTATTTATACACTACGTTACCATAAAACGAAAAGACAGAGCAGATGGACTAAAAGACTAGAAATGAAAGGGAGAGGGCTGAAAGCCGGAACGCAGGCAATCACTAACCACAGTCGCGCGATACACAATTACTATTCTCACCATCACGCGTGTATAAAGGCCACAAGCACTAGCTTTTTTTCAAAAATCGCGACAGTGATAAAAAACACTACCCATACGAGAGTGAGGTTTAAAAACATTACAAAACGCTTATTAGGAAACATGACATTATACACTGTTTTAAACTGTCTAAAATCCTGACATAATCCTGACAGTGAACCCAGGACAGGTGGCGGTTCAAAACATAAAATTTCGAAGTAAAAAAAAACAAAACCAACTACACGACTATCCTTAGAAAATACATATTTTGAACGCAGCCACTTAGCTCCATTAAATTATATAAATTTGGGTTCCTTAGGACTTGCTGACAAAGAATATGTTAAACGTTACGCAAATAGTCTAGGAATTACCAAATTATAGCCAAAAGAAATAGTGAGGGATGTCAGACAACACCCAAATCAGAATCGCTCAGTGGCATAACGTTATTTGAAACACCCCACCATTGTACGGGAAATGGGTCTCCATGTTAAATCCGATTTGATTGGAGCGCAAGTAAATGTAAGGCTAAACACGATTAGTCGGGCTATAAATACTATCTTGGTTGTTAGGGAAACGGAGTAGAGTTACTTTTTATTTCAAACGCTTGGGTAAACATGGCATGATTGGTTAGACCTGCCAATATAGTACACCAATTAGAGGCGTCAGGTCATCAACCACTTTGCAAATAAACTTACTACAGAACCAGTGCGTTGAGCACCAGTGCATATTTTTCTAAATAAAAGCCTGGGACATCGGCAGATCGAAATTGTGCTATATTCAGTGCCAGTCAACGTAATTCTGTATTATTTCCATGAATTGTGGTAAGCTTGAAATATTTGACATCTTTTTAATGAAAATTGAATGTAAATTGATAATTTATGTCTGTATATATGTGTCGTTCAGTAGCAAACATGATGTAAAGCCTATAATGCTCCCGCCTGAACAGAAGGTGTCGGAGGAAAGTAAAACTGCATGGAATTGCCAAACAGTACACTGACACCTATATTATTGACTAGAAAGAAATAATGCTGGAATTGCAGAGGCGTAGTAACCATTAGGGAGGAATATACTGGTGAAAATTGTTTCAGATGAAGATAGCAGTTGGCCTACCGCTCTGAACACAGTGTTTGTTATGTATTGTGCTCAGTGTAGAAATAGAGTATAAATTAGTTCTGAAGTAGGAGGTACAACCTTCTTGTTTCAGGGACTGTGGTCCTAAAGCTATTGAGCAGCACCTGGTCAGAGCTTTGCTGAATCCAGAGGCGGACAGCATACTCCTTGGTCCATATAGCAAACAGTGAGGTGTCTCCAGAACACAGGGGAGCAATCGAGCAGAGGAGTCTTTTCCTGCCGCCATCACTAAAGATAAGCCTATGTGGCCAGCGGAGCTCAACATTATGTAACCCCATCTTAAACTGACATTGTATAAAAATAAGAGGGGAAATTAATTGTTTTAATGAACGGAACTGAGAACATCTCCAATACTAGTTCCAACAGAAATAAACACTTGAAGTCATGATGACAAATGACAACATAGCTTGAAAAAACAAAACCAGTATTACCTCAAATTACTACTACACAACTGACACACATAGGATAATATTAATAAAATATGTCACTACAAGATTCATATTGATAAATTCTGTACATATAACTTGTAATTAAAATTGATTGTGATTCCTGGTTCACTTTGTATTTGAATCAGGACACATATATATTAATGAAAAGTACTTAATACATATTGATATTTGAAAATTTACCAGTGACTCATTTAAGATAGTCTTATAGAATGGTACATGTGTGTGAGTGTCACAGTGTTGTCACGTGTGGTGGAATAAATTGAATTGTTTATCTGTCTGTTGTTGTTGTGACTTACACTTCATCATATACATACCCTAGACATTCAACGTAGTCATCACAATATTCCAGAATAATTCTGACTGAGGTATAAATATGTGGTAGCAAGTAAGGTCATCTGTAATACACTACCCTTATTAGATACAGATACCTTCACAGCTGATCTCAGTCAGTACACTAAGTCCCCTATAAATATTTATAACATCCCACTTTACCACATATATTGGGGTCTCGCTCTCGTGATTTTGAATCTTTTCCTATCTTTTCCTACTTTAACCACAAATATGGGGGGGGGTAATTCACTTCAGGGAATAATAAGAATTAAAAAGTATCCTTGGGTGAAAATAAATAACGTTGAGCTCTCAGTGCCTGTAGTGTCCTTAGATAATTATTGATAGATTGAATTGTTACAATTGCATGTTAGACAATGGCCGACTTGGCAAAATTTCGATCTGCTGCTGTACAGACTGCGAAAGAGTTAGGAATGGACGGGCAAATTATGATTGCTTATGTCACTGCTGAATGTGACAAATATATTGAACGAGAAGAAAGAAGATTAGAAAAAGAGGCCGAAAGAAAGTTAGAGGCTGAAAAGGAAATTAAGAAGTTACAGATTGAGGCTGAGGCTAAGAGGTTGCAGATTGAGGCTGAGGCTAAGAGGTTGCAGATTGAGGCTGAGGCTACGAGGTTGCAGATTGAGGCTGACAAAGAGGCTAAGAAATTGGAGGCAGAAAGAGAAGACAAAAGATTGGCTGCAGAAAGGGAAGACAAGCGATTAACTGCAGAGAGGGAAGCAGAAAAGGAGGAGAAGAGATTACAAAGGGAACATGAGTTACGATTAAGGGAGTTTGAGTTTCAGGGCCATGCTCCTGAAAATGGTGCCAGTCCCTTTAACTCTGATGCCACTGCTAACCAAGGAGCCTCAACCTCAGCTATGAATTTTCATTTAGATCACTTTGTTGAGAAAGACGATGATATTGAGAGCTATCTAAATAGATATGAACTATTGGCTACCACATATGGGTTAGAGAGAGAAAGGTGGAGCTTAAAGTTATCTCAAGGACTTCGTGGGGCAGCTTATGAAGTTTTTGCAAAAATGAGCAGAGGTGATCAGGAAAATTATGACATGCTAAAGCAGGCTCTTTTGTTAAGATATGAAAAGAACGCAGAATTTTATAGGAAAAAATTTAGGAATGCTAAACTACTGTCAGGTGAAACCTATCACCAGTTCTCTGCACGGTTAGAGACATACTTGGAGAAATGGACTTCTCTGGGGAAAACCCAAGATCTTAAGGAAATGGTCCTTATAGAACAATTAAGAGAGTCCATGGCTCCAGACCTGAGAAAGTTTCTCATGGAACAAGGTGCAGAGAGGCTGGGTGAGTTGCTAAATGTTGCTGAAGGTATCAAGCAGCTCAGGCAGAAGTATCAGGTAATAAGAAGAAACAGGTGGATAATTTTAGGGCACCACAGAACTTTAATAAATTTGATCCTAGGGATCAAAACAAAGGTAAGCACCAGTTTGATAGGCCACGGTATGACAATAAAAATAAAACCCCACAATTCGATGAAAGGAAATATGATGAAAGAAAATCTTTCAACCAAGGAAAAAGGTGGTGTAAAAATTGTAAGATGAACAATCATGACACTGACCATTGTAGAAGGAAACCTCCTCATTGTGCTGCTATGACATCTGGGAAAAAGGAAAAAAAGGTCAAACCTGCAGAACTACAGGAACCATACCATCCCCCAGTGTGTGAAGATGTCATCTGTAATGGTGTCACTATAAGGTGTTTATATGATACCGGTTTAGATTACGATTCCGTTGTGAGTTCTCACCTGGTGCAGGCCGATCAATACACCACAGAAACAGTGGAGATTCAAACTGAAACCAAGGATGTAGCTACCATGACACTTCCCGTCGCCCGGATAAAGGTGAAAACGCGATATGTGGAAGGAATCATAAAAGCAGCAGTGATAAATGAGCCAATCTACCCTCTGATATTGGGGTGTAGATATGTCTTCTTGGGGAATCCCAAGAGACCTGTGATATTGGCAACAGTGCAGACCAGATCACAGTCTAAAAAGGAGGAGGATAATCCAATAAATACTCATCCAGATGAGATGAGGAAGGCACAGGCTGAGGACAAAACACTCAAGCCGTGTTTCAAGAAGTTGCCCAAATCTCATACACCTCCAGGCAAGGGAGAGTTTTATATGAAGAAAAAGCTGATATATAGGAAGGCTGGATCTGAATCCAATGGTCACGGACAGCTGGTCCTTCCCACTTCATATAGGACTAAAGTGTTGGAACTAGGGCATGCGATTCCCTTCAGTGGTCATATGGGGATCAGCGCAACAGGACAGCGAATAGCTTGTCACTATTTCTGGCCAGGAATAACTGAAGATATCAAACGATATGTAAAATCCTGTCCAGAGTGCCAACGAGTAGCACCTAAACATTGGACGGCACCAGCAACTCTGGGGGAAATGCCCATAGTGGGAACACCCTTTGAGAGAGTTGCCGTGGATCTTGTGGGACCTCTCACCCGAACCAAGAGAAGGAACAGCTACATTCTGACTCTGGTGGACACTTGTTCTATGTGGGGAGAGGCAGTAGCCCTGTCATCGATTGATTCTAAACATGTGGCAGAGGCATTACGCACAATTTTCACAAGGTTAGGCTTTCCCAATCAAATCTTGACTGAGAATGGCTCTCAGTTCAAGGGGAAACTAACTGAAGAAGATTGCAGGATCTTCCAGGCCAAACACTTCCATTGTAGTGTGTACCACCCCCAAGGGAACGGCCAAGTGGAAAGATTTAATGGCACGTTGATGTCGATCCTGAGAAAGTTGGCACACGAAAAACCAGATACATGGGACCAGTACCTGCACGCCGCCCTCTTTGCTTATCGGGAGGTACCCCATAGTTCAACCGGTATGGCCCCGGCAACATTATTGTTTGGAAGGCCAATAAAAGGTCCACTCGAAGCTCTGTTAAGAACGTGGACTGATGAAAAGGCAGAGAAAAAATATTACATCCTCATACCAATATGTGAATGAGCTGACCACTCGTTTAAAAACTGGCTGGAAACTTGCCAATGAAAATTTGAAACAAGCCAGGAAGAAACATGCTGCCTATTATAACAGGAAAGCGAAAGACAGAAATTTGGCTGTGGGAGAGAAAGTACTGCTTCTTTTGCCCGGTAGTCAGAATAAGTTACAAATTGGATGGCAAGGTCCATATACAGTTCTAGAGAAGGTGTCTAGAACCAATTATAAGATAGATAAGAAGGGGAAAGAAAAAATCTATCATGTGAATCTCCTGAAGAAATATTTGGAAAGAGAACATCAGGAAGAGACACACTTGTTGACCTTGTCCATTGCCATGGAGATGAAAAAGGAACCACTTTCATCATTTGAATATCCATTACACCCCTGTGAGACAGCGGCACAGGTGAAAATCAGTACACATTTAACGAAAACTCAGAAAGAGAGAGTGCAACAGGTTCTAGATACTCATACAGAGGTGTTAACAGACCGACCTGGGCATACAAACTTATTGGAATATGATATGAAACTGATAGACCCCACACCTGTCTGTATGAAACCATATTCGATTCCTTTTGCTAAGGAGAAAGCTTTGAAGGAAGAGATAGACTATTTGTTGAAGGAAGGAATTATTTCACACAGTGAATCTTCGTATAGTTCCGGTGTTGTACTCTTAAGGAAGCCCTCTGGAGAACATAGACTCTGTATAGATTACAGGAGACTGAATGCTATTACAGAAGGACAGGCGGATCCATTGCCGGATACAAATCAGCTGTTTGCCAGACTAAATAAAGCTAAATATTTCTCAAAAGTGGATCTGAGTAAAGGATACTATCAGATTCCAGTAAAGCCTGAGGTTAGACCATCCCTAGCTTTTAGTACCTCAGAAGGACACTATGAGTTTAATAGATTGCCATTTGGATTGAAGAATGCGCCTAGTGTCTTCTCTAGAATGATGAGAAAATTATTGGACCCTCTGAATAATCCATGTATCACAAATTTCATGGATGATATCCTTATAGCAACAGAAACATTTGAGGAACACATTGACTCTCTGAACATGCTGTTTAATCGACTTAGGGAAGCGAATTTAACAGCCCGACCAACCAAATGTTGCGTTGGATGTAAAGAATTGGAATTTTTGGGACACACAGTTTATCAGGGAAACATGACCCCTGACCCAAAGAATTTAGAGAAACTACAGAAAGCCCCGAGACCACAAACCAAGAAGGACGTGAGATCCTTTGTCTCATTATGTGGTTTCTACCAAAAGTATATCAAAAACTTTAATTCCATATGTGCACCGTTAACTGATTTGACACGTAAGGGAAATCCAGATCGAATTACATGGACACCACAATGTGAAATGGCTTACCAAGAATTGAAGGAAAAGCTCACAAGTAAACCTATTTTGAAATTACCTGACTTAAGTCAAGAATTCATTGTAAGGACGGATGCCAGTAATATTGGGTTAGGTGCAACTCTGCTACAGAGATCAGATGCATTGGATGGGGAATTAAGCCCAGTGGCCTATGCTAGCAGAAAGTTGAATAAAGCTGAAACCAATTACTCAACTAGCGAAAAAGAATGTCTTGCAGTAATATGGGCGATAAAGAAATTCAATATTTATCTGTATGGGAAGGCATTTAAGTTGCAAACGGATCACAAACCTTTGTCGTTTCTAGCCATAAGGCCGCTGTCTTTGCAAAATTTAATAATTAGAAAACTACCCACCATAAAAATATTTATAGAATGTGTGATTCCTATATTCACACATTTGTGATTCTCGCCGGTGCTATGGAGTTCTTGCACTGTGCTGAGATCCTCTTTGTGTGATCTAAGGGAGGAGATCGGAGTACTGATGGAGTTCTCCGTGTACAGTGAAGATAGTCCTTTAATCAAAACCAAAACTAAAACTCTGTTGTTAACTTCTTTCCACGTCATGATGTCAGATTGTGCGGCACCTGGCGTCTTTGTCTTCCCCTCTCTCTTTGTCCTTCAATCTTTGTCTTCCCCTATCTCTTTGTCCATCAATCTTTGCTGCTGTACATTCCAGCTTTCGTCTTCTCATAACAAGTGGATTGTTTCTTTCTAACATGAGCAATACGATTCCTTTGCGCATTGGCCTCTGTCAGAAAATCTTCATTACTCTTTCCAGCTGTCCATTGCATTTTCAACATAAAGGTGAAGGTTGTCCCATAGCAGATACTGCCGTAGCGGAGTGACATGTTAGAGACTTCACTGAACTAGGTCCAGCATCGAGAGGTGAAGGTGACCAGTTCCCTTCTTTGCTGCTTTTTCCTTTCCTAACTCATAGTCAAGCACCCATTTGCAGCTAGGTAGATTGAAGCGCATCGATATCGTGAATCGCACCCGACACCTTTGCCGCAAGAGACCATCGCTCAGTAACTCTGCCAATCACACTTCCGTAAAACCACATCTGGGTGGGCTTTAGTGCTATTAGATTAATGTTACCTTTTACTCTAAAACTTTTCAATAATAAAATCACAGGATGAAGAGTTTCGTGGTGTTTTAAAAAGAAAAGTTTCATATATAAGCAATAAAGACATAGCGATTTTTTCTTTTGTTTTAATACCTTAATGCCGTCCGTAAAAACAAGCGTAAATCACTGTTTATATCTAGGTCTTTGTCATTTATTGAACTTACATTGTATGTTTACAATATTCAACATTAAGTACCTAACATTACGTCTGAAGTAATTGATTTCAATACGATCATCAAAGTTCTATATAAACACCTGCATTAGCACAGCAGGTGTTAAATTTAAAAGGTAAGGGCATTACATTGCTATGTTCGACGTAGCTAATTATATTTTATCATCGTTGTCACTAACATCCTTCAGCTTCCTAAGGAGCATAGGCCTTCAGAAAACGCTTGTCAAGTCCTTCTGTGACGTACCATCAGCAAAATGCTTTTCCGTGTCTTCCTTGTCATTTTTCATTTCTGTCTCTAGCTTTCTTCTCCATGTGCTTTTTATTCTAAATCTACTACTTTTACCCTGGGGTTTTCAGAATAAGAACTGCCATGTATTGCTCTGCAGAGTTTCCTTAATATATGTCCGATCCATCGCCAGCGTCTTCTTCTCATCTCTCGTTACAGTGGTACGTGACTGTTTTTTTTTTTTTTCATGAGTTTCACATTGGTGACCTTGTCGTACAACGTCAGTCCTTCTATTCTACACAAGCTTTCAATTATGAAAATAGGTAACTTTTAATTGATTAACTAGAAGTATTTTTACAACTTGTTACTGACTGCCAAGTTGTGTGTGTGTCCGTGTGTTTGTTTAATCTTTTTATTTATGTTATTTTATTCAGTTTGCTAATTAATTTCACACTATCTGATATTATATCTTCTTCTTCTTTGTCTTCGTCCTCGATCGCACTCAGATTTTTACATTAATGACTCTTATAAAGGCTCAATGTTCCAGACATCTCTCAAAAAAGTTTTTCGTGGAGAGAAGTAGGTTGTTATCTCGGGTTTTAGTAATTTAAATCATGTTTATTATGTGTCATCAATCCGCTGTACCATTGTTAGCTAAAGTAGACAGACTACTTTTTGTGACACAGCAGATGTAACTACTTCTGTCTAAATACATTACGGTGTTTTCATGTTTTCGTGGTGTACGCTGAAATGGACCACGTAGGAAAATGGTCATAATAGTAAATGAGATACTCTTAGTGGTGAGGCCTAACATAACCCCAAAAGAGCAAAAAAGAGAATAAAAAATAGATATATAGAAGCAAGAAAAAAAAGTGGCTTCAGTGCCGAAAGGGTTGACATTGGTGCAAAGCAACGGGGCTCAGGGACTGACACGAGAGTAAAAGGATCAGTACAACCAGCTGTCTCCCTGGTCACACATCGGGTGCTGGGTGCCCCTCTAAATCACAGCATCTGAACGTCCTCAACTCCGATGCACAGGATTCCAGGTGCCTGAAAAATCCTTCTATCCTTGGTGGTACCTGTCTCCGTGTACACTGGTTGAGGATACCCACGTCCATCTACACGTACGTTTAATAACAGATACAATATTTATAATAACAATAATAATACTACTGAAGAAAAAAGCCTAAGAAAATAATCAAAATAGTCTAATACTTAAATAAACCAAAATAGACACACCATGAAATAAAAAGGAACACTACGTATAAAAAAACCGCTCATAAAGTAATGAAAAACAAAGACATATTATAATCAACACGTTACGTGAAAACTACCAATACCACAATTTTTGTACACTATAAATGCCAAGAAGTAAAGAAAACCAAATTTTAATGTAAAATCGTCACTCCCAACAGAAAACAATAGCTATCTGAATGTACCACAAAATCTGAAGATACAATTCCACTACCTTGTAAATGCCATAGTTATAACCGGTAATTAGGTTGAACAGGGTTTTAAACCAAAATTGTAGACGGACGGCGGCAAATGACGATCATCTGATGCTAGTGCACTCTTCTACCATTTCCTTAATTTAAAAACAAAAACTATGGTTTTCATTAAGATTTGTTTTTTCCCTTAGATTTTTAAGCTCCTCTTGTCACTTTTACGCTTTGGATGTACATAATATGAGATACTGCCATGTAATTGCTAATCGGCATGTTTACCTCAATGTATGCCCGTCGGAGTGGCTATGAGGTGTGGCGTCCGCCTCGAATTCTATAAGTACCGGGTTCGATTCCCAGTTGAAGGAATATAATTTATGGAATTTTTTTTCAGAACCAGTGGCCCTAATGATGTCATACTCCCTCCCCCTCCCGGTCTCCTGGGTAATGAGATCGGATTCCTAGCGTTCTCGGATAAGGGCGAAAAAATAGGAGGTCCCGTGTGCAAGTTGCGCACTTTAAAAATCCCACGGCAGTTGGAAATCGTAAAGATTCGGCATCTCAGGCCGCTGCCCTGGCAAAATTTAAAAATTAGAAACCTACCCACCACAAAATATTTATAGAATTTGTGATTCCTACATACATACATTGGGATTCTTGCCGGTGCTACAGAATTTGTGCACTGTGCTGAGATCTTCCTTGTGTGATCTAAGGGAGGAGATCGGAGCACTGATGGGGTAGTCCGTGTGCAATGAAGAAAATCCTTCAAACCAAAACCAAAAAACTAAATGCCCGTCACAGCGCCAGAATCTTTTCCTTATGTCTTATTCAACAGGCACATGTCTGGTTCTTTTAACCAGTCCCACATTAGTGATCTTGTCAGACCATATAAATCCTTCTATGCTATACAAACACCATTTCATCATCATCAGGTGCCATCTTCACAACGAAGGTAGGCTGCTATGGATGTCAAACGTCTTCTGTCTCTTGTCTTGCTGGATCCGTTTCTGTCTTTCATAATATCTTTCTGCTCTGCCCCGCGCACTTTTTACCCTCACCCTTCCTTTTGTTATAGTTTTCAGCAAAGGATTATGCCATTTTATGTGAATAACTAACATATAGTCGCCTTACTACTGCTTTATTCCATCTTCACTGAAGCGTGTTTTGAGAAAACGCATCCAAAGTTTTGGGGCGTCAGTTGAACATGAAGGAGTTATCACATTACAATGAAATTTTGCACGATGATCGAAACTTGAATGTCTTTGAAATCAAAAATTAGAATATTGAAAACATTGTTTAAAAAAAGAATTATAAGCACCTTCCGGTTGGAGATAGAATAATGTGCCAACAGAATTATTCAGTTCCTAGTTGGTTTCTTAATTCTATCTCCATATACGTGCCTTCCAGTGACATAATTATTTCATCTCCAGTGTCCTGGTGAAGACAGCAGCATGTGGCGGGTTAAGAGAACCTCAGTTCAAATCTATGACTTAATTCTTACGTTATCTTCTCAGATGTTCATTTATTTTTTTTTTATAATTTATTTATTTCAATGTTCTTTACGATTACTCATCTACAAAATGGTGAGATTTTTCAGGCTATTTCCTGGTAAGGATTGAATCTTTCACTCTCGCAAACATTCACTTTTAAACTAGCTCGTTTCATGCAGGACAACAATAAAAACAACAAAGGAGCCATGTTTATGTGTAATAATTATTTGCTGAATTAAATGAACACAATTCTGGATTGATATTTCAGGTAAGTCATTTTTGCTACACATTTACACAATAACAAGAATATAAGGAAAACATACTGCAGACAAAATCATGATTTAAAGCAGGTGTCATGAAATCTCTGTACAACTGTGGTATGTATCTGAACATGCTCTTCCAGATTTGTTTTTTTCTCGGTTGCCATAGGTCAAACGCTTATTCAGTTTCCTTATAACTACTTCATTTAGGCCCACAGAATGCTCCACAGTGGGATCTTCTTGCGAGATCTAATGATACTGCCAGTCAATACTGTTTCTGAAATTGACACAGCTTGTATTCAATTGTAATGCAAGATTAGCATATGTCAACTACCCCTATTAATGCTGTGGATTTAATAATGACACTAATTTAATACTTTTGGCTCGCTCCGCTACGAGACGACCACAAACATACAATTTGTGCCCACAGAAGAAAAGATATTAACACTTTCTAAAGGAATTCCCTATTAATATACACACAGCACACCAGTATAGAGCACCAACGACTGAAAACAGTGTGCAATTACAAAAAACACTGGCCCGAGAAACTTCTCCGAATTAAAAAATCAAATAAATACTCACACATGACAGTAAAAAACAGTAACTATTTACAAAACTCGGTACAGAAAAACGCTCATTATGTGCGAAACAAAACTACAGCAATGGAAAACTCAAATCCACTGGACAAATTATTACCCGATGGCCTGACAATTCAATATCACTGGAACCCTTAAAACCACTCCCATGGAAATAGTAACTTATGTCCAACAGGAATAAACAACTATAGCAAAACTCATGGCCATAATCCATACACAATGGAAAAGGGAAACCAAAACACGGTCCTTCTCGGACAAGCCAGAAAACCTAGTCTCTGCCTTTTCCCCTCTTATCTATCTTACGGACTTCCGTCCTCTTCACCAGAGACTCAGTCGTTTCTTAAACGTTAACAGGGTTGCCAAAACTCCGCTGAAAACGATGTCAACAACCTAGTATATTCTAACACTAGAAAATACTGCCGTGACATCCACCACCCCCACCCCCCACCCATCCCCAAAGACAGAAAACGTAGTTTCTCTTCCAACGGAGGAGTCCTCGCCCCGACCCCGTACGGAGTTGGGACGAAACCTTGCATTCCATCATCTATTCACTGCCAAAGAGAGGCCATAGTTCTCCACCACCATCTGTCTGTTCCTTCGCCTCCTCAAACCTATCCACCAAACACAATTATGAGCAGAAATAAGCTCCCCGTGTACTGGAGTCGTGAGAAATAACTACCACTGACCCCATACCAAGACCGA
>JAMPIV010004634.1:0-44047 GCA_024509875.1 Oreohelix idahoensis
GGAAAAGTTATTAAATAATCAAAGATTTTATGTCAGTGGACGATCGTTGAAGTGCCGACGCATAGGCACTTAACTGTGGTGGATAGTAGATATGATGCTGACAATTTCCTTTCGTTCACGTGAATGACCAGACTGACACAGTCCCTGGTGTAGAATAGTATAGTAGACCGCTTGGTCCAATAAAGTTTCACTTCTCTCTCTCTCTCTCTCTCTCTCTCTCTCTCTCTCTCTCTCTCTAGTAAAATCACCAGGGTCCTGGTACTACCGTAGCACCAGAACAAAAAACCCTGAAACAAGGTTATGATTCTGTAAAACAGATCTACAATATTTTTCCATAAACAATACATGGCATAATTCAATAAAAGAAAAGTGTCAGATATCTCTGACTTCCCCATTTCAACCATTTTCTTCTGAAATAACAACTCATACCAGTGCTCCTGTTCTTTTCCCTAATGGTTACAACGCCTCTGACACTGCAACAATGATTCTCTCCCATAGAATATTGTGGGTTAGCCTTCCCACTGGTAACTGTGGAAATCATTTTAAGTTATATAACTCATGTCAATTTTTACTGCTTGTGTGCAACACCACAGGCACTGCATAAGTCTGCTGCGGACCTCTGTACTTAGTCGTAACGCCTTCCCAATCAAGCAGTATCTCATACACCAAATTTTGTTGTAATAATAAGGTTAATAAAGTCATTCTTACCACAATTCAAAGAAATATCACAAACATATGTTGATTGGCATTAGCATTAAGGTAAGTTTAGCTTTGCCCCAGTCCAGACTGCCAAGAATTATTATTTCACTCTAGGCACTGCTGTTCTCAACGCAGCTTGCTTTCAAAAACTTCTGTATCAACTGGCGACAAGCCTTTGCTTGCTTTTGCCAATATTATCAGACCGGCCCAATCAGGGAGGGTCTAGCTTTTTTAATTCAAAATTTAAATAAACAAAAGCCAAACTCCAAATTTCTAGGAGTGAGTCTTCAAAATATAGTAAGCTTTTTGCCTAACCAATACCCTCCTTCCTGTACTCTTCTATCAACCAATCGGATTTGAATCAATCTAATGCCTCTTTTTAAACTGGCGTCCCCAACTAACGTAATAAATAAATGAGCAAAAACAACAATGTCAATGTCCTAGCGTTCGTAGACATATAGTATTATTTCAATATCTTGGCTAATAATTAGACTACCATATATATTTAAATATATTATTGCTTAGGGTATCCTAAGCTATCTTTATAAATGATTTTTATGGTTATATTATTTGTCGTGTAGATTTTCAGTTTTGTCACTGTTAATCGTCAATTTCAACTTTTCCAAAAGTAGGCCATCTTTTCCCCTCCCTCTCTCATTTTTTTTTCATTCAAATAACAAACTAGTTGTGTTACGTCAGATATACACTACTCGGCGAGAATTGAAAACTGTCTGTGTGTTTATGTGTTCTGGCTTGTCCAGCAGAAAGGTTATAGTATTAGTCCCGCGTGCAGAACGAAGAGGGGTTTTTGCCAATGGTTGGTAGTATTGGCGTTAATTATTACAGTCGTTTCGTTCTTGCTACTGGAAAATGTCCGAGTTACTACTAATTTGATGGTTAAAGTTAAAATATTACGTTAATTCAGACGGTAGGTTGGTGTCACAGTTCTGGCAGATCGTTAATTGTAATGTCTCAAAACCGAAACTAAGAAGCGTGTTAGATTTTACGGCGGGATCGTTTTTATAAGCATTTCCTCTGCACCAAAGGCAGCGCTATACTGGCGTAGAGACGACTTTAAGCAGACACATACGGTCGGGTATTATTTATTTTCATAGGATTAAAATCTTACTGAATTTAGCGATTATTTCACTTATATCGCTACAGGGTGGACTTAGAAAAAGCATTTGACAAAGTGTGGAAAGATGGACTAAAGTCAAGCCGCAAAGAAGTGAAGTGTATGGGAGAATGTGCAAATGAATCAGCCACTATCTTGAGAAAAGAACTGCCAGAGTCCAACTACAAGGAACGACCAGTAGGAAGATGATATTGGAGCAGATCGTTCCCCACGGGGGAGTCCTGTCACCCACGTTGTTCCTCACATATATAAATGACATATCAGAGAATATTCCAAGAAGAACCCTCAATGCTTCCTTTGCAGACGACTGTGGGTCTCAGAGAATATATCACTACGGCAAGCATTTGGATGCAACAAGCCCTAACGTCATTGGAGGTGTGGGCCTAGGCATGGCTAGTAAAGATAAATGAATGGAAAACATCATACACAGTGTTTTCTTTCTCAAACAAACCACAGAGCTCCAAATTGGTGCTAAATGGGAAAAAAAATCTACATCTGGATGAAAGCCCAAACTACATAGGCATTACCTTTGATCGCCGCTTGACTTAGAAAACCCAGACTGAAAGAAACAGGACAAGAGCAAGGCAGAGAATGGCAATCATGAAAAAACGTGCTGGCACGGGTTGGGAGCACACGAGAGAGTACTAAAACAGCTATATACTGGGCGAGTGAGACCAGTCTTAGAATATTGCATTGCAGCATGGTAAACGGCAGCAAATTCGAACTTTGACAAAATAAACAGAACCCAAAACCAAGCATTGAGAATCATAACAGGGGGCATGAAGTCAACACCCATTGAAGGGTTGGAAAAGATTACTCACCTCCAGTCTATGGAGGATAAAAGAGATAGCAACGCCCAGCAACAAGCCGAGAAATTCAGGAGACTGATAGACCACCCAATGCACCAGAAAATAAACGGACTTGGAAGGGGAAGACTGAAGCGAAGCAACTTTGTAGAGACAGTCAAAACAAAGATGAGAGCAGACCCCATACGTGCAATATCAACAGCTACGCCAATATGTACCTCACACAAGCTACCAGCTTGGAAACAACAGTGCTTCCCTGAAATAATAGAAAACGTTCCTGGTATTGAGAGAAAGAACAGCCAAAATGAAACAGAAAGGAGAGTCCTAACAACAAAATGTATAGAGAAACATTACCAACGCAATACTTGGATCCATGCATACACAGATGAATCAGCAACAAATGCAACAGAAGATGGGTGTAGAGGAATCTTCCTGAGCTTAAGCAATGGCACACAAATAAAAGATAGCAGTCGCAACAGGGACATTTTCAAGTAACTTCAAAGCAGAGGCAGAAGCCTTAAAAACTGCATCAGAAATTCTAATAACAGAAGAAAGCTCAGACAGACCAGTAGCTATCTTCTCAGATAGTGGTTACAGCGCTGAAAAGGCAAAGTAATGTTGAACTCGATGACCTAAGAGTAACACTCCACAGACTAAGTCAGAAATACAAAAGAGTCATGATACAGTGGATCCCTTCTCACTGCAACATCCATTGGAAATTACGAGGCTGACAGATTGGCAAAGGGAGTGGGAAAGCTTCCTCAACTTGACACAAACATAACTTATGAAGAGGCCAAGAGTTTTATCAAGCGCAGATGCAGGCACAAGTGGGAAGAAGAGCATCCAGGCGACACAAAAAATGATCCATACCACCAGCTCAGCGGAAGTGAACAAGTGGTAATCTTCAGACTTCGCACAGGTCATAACAGATTGAGATACCATCTATTCAACAAATTAAAGATAGGAACTACTGATGAGTGTGACTGTGGCACTGATAAAATGACTGCCGAACATCTGCTTCAAAGATGCCCAACATATGAGGAACAGAGAAAACGCATATGGCCATCACCAGTAGCATTCCTGTAGAAAATTTACGGAGATATCAACAGCCTTAGGTTGACCGCTGCTTTCTTTGAACTTATTCAAGTTGACATCTGCTGCTTTGTACTTAAGTTTTATTGATAATTATTGACAACGTCGACTGTCTTCAACATGGAGGTAAACTTTATTAAGTATTTTACGGTAGCAATCAAATCTTTGTTACGATCGTTGAGCGTATTAACTTTTACTTTACGTCTGAAGTAATAAATATAAACAAGCTGTGGAAAAATCTGTTATGAAAGTTATGTTTATACTTCGCAGCAGAAGGTTTGTATGCAGTATTTACTTTTGCTTTAGAGTCCTTAATGGCGCGTCACTTTAATCAATCAATCAATACGCTTTAGCGCCCCGAGGAGCATAGACCTTCAACAAACACATGCCAAGTCTTCCTGTCCTGTGCCATCCGCTCAAGTTCTTTCCATGTTTTCCTCATCATTTTCACCTCTGTATCCAGTTCTCTTCTCCATTAATTTTTTTTGGGTCTACCTCTGTCTCTCTTTCCCTGTGGATTCCAGAACAAGGACTGCATTGTAATGCCATGCGTCATGTTAAACTTAAACAAAATAATAAAAAAAAAAGAAAATAGTAATACATGTTCACTGTACTTGTTGTAACTGGATATATAATACTGTACAGCGTTTATCGGCAATAGTTATGCTGAAATATAAATTACTCTTCAGTAGAGTCTTTGTTTGTGGAGGTAGTGCTGAAAATAATAATACGGGACTCTTTCTAGGTCCTGTAACTGAAATGAGTACACTTTAAACTCTTTAACGAGAATCTGTTGGAGGGCAAATTTAGTGCCAACAGCAGCTAAGATAAAAATGGTCATCTCCGATAGCGTATACATTCGAACCCGAAAAATCGTTCCGATCGTATTGATGACTTTTGCAGTAAAAAAAAAACACATTTATTTTTTAAGTTTGACTTCAAATCAATGTTTTATATTAAAACTACATGTTAACAATTATATATGTGCTAAAAAATATGCAGCTTTCACTTATTGTGACTTTGAAATTACACGCAGAAAAACGTAAACACCGCATTCGCCCGTCCGACATTTTGGATATTTTCCGAACAACTCGTCTTAACACGTCGTAAGCAAAATGCAGTCCGATAGTGACCACAATGCATCGAGTGATATAGATTCCTGTTCTGATGATTATTCAGAGGACTTGGAAACATCTGATGAGGCGGATGGTGAAAATACAGCTCATAACAGCTAACATCACCAGCCGTACATGCAAAGATAATGTTACTTCGTTACTGAAATGATAACACCTGATTTTGAGAAGGACCGAGCCAACATTTCTAATAAACAAGGACACGCTATACATTCTGATATTCTCGGTGGTCTTAAGAAGGCCACAGGAACAAGATTACTGCTTTCTGACTCAGTTCTTCACAGGCGACTTAAACGAGGTATGGCGTGGATCTGACAACCTTATCCTTTAAAACAAATCGCTTCAGAACTGACCAATCCCAGAATAAGAAAAAGAAAGGAATGCTTAGATTCAGGCTTCCTGTAAAGTTACCAGCCTGGTGGGGGTTTATTTCTTATCAGGATCAGAACGGAAAATAAAGAAGAGAAAACCTCACAGCATTGTGACTATAAACAAACACACAAAGGATGACATAGCCTTCCTCTATTCCTAACGAGACAAACATAATTGTTAGAACATGTCATTTGTAACGGACTTAAAACTGACGGGTGACTGGTCGTGAGTAGTGTCCCGGAGGTTTCCGTTGAGACAGAGGAAGAACAAGACTGCGGTGCCTTCAGACGTGTCGTACTTCTTCTTCTTCTTTGATCCTTAGCCGCTGCCCGTCAAAGCAAGGGTTCTAATAGCTTTCCCGTCATTCTGGTGAAGACTCCTGGTGCATTGTGCAACTTGAAAGGCATAACGTTGGAAGTATAGTGTCCATCAATTTTGCTAAAAGCTTCTTCATAACCCTCCACTCCCAAAGGAGCATAGGCCTTCAACAAACACATGCCAAGTCCTCCTGTCCCGTGCCATCATCTCAAGTTCTTTCCATGTTCTCCTCATCATTTTCACCTCTGTTTCCAACTCTCTTCTCCATGTACTTCTTGGTCTTCCTCTGCCTCTCTTGCCCTGGGGGTTCCAGAACAAGGACTGCCTTGTAATGCTATCAACAGGTTTCCTCAGTGTGTGTCCTATCCATCGCCATCGTCTTCTTCTCATCTCTTGTTCCACTGTCATCAGTTCCACGTTGGTAACCTTGTCATACCATTTTAATCCATCTATTCTACGCAAGCACCCATTTATGAAAGTCTGTAGCTTTTTGGTTGTTGTCTTTGTTGTTCTCCATGTCTCCGAGCCGTACAATAGGACTGACTTCACATTTGAGTTGAAGATTCTTATTTTCGTGTTGGATCCAATTTCTCTTGATCTCCATATATTTCCCAATGCAATGAAAGCTCCTCTTGCCTTTTGTATTCTTATTTTGATATCGCTGTCTGTCCCTCCAACTTTGTCTATATTACTGCCAAGATATGTGTATGATTCAACATCTTGAATTGGTGTTTCTTCAAGTTCAACCCTGTTATCATTACCTGCATTTATTCTCATTATTTTTGTCTTTTCCCTGTGTATTTTCAGACCCAATTGCTGTGACCTCTCATCGAGTGTTTTCAATTTGTCCTGCATCTGATTACGATTATGGGACAGAAGAGCCAAGTCATCAGCAAAATCCAGATCATCCAACTGCTTAGTCAGAGTCCACTGGATTCCATTTCTGTTGTGTGTTGTCGATGATCTCATAACCCAATCTATTGTCTTGCTAAAAGCTAGCAGAGGTTTAATTTCATCCTTGACTGGTATTTGGTAATAACCTTCACTCAGGTCAATCTTGGAGAAAATTCTTGCCTTGCTAAGCTTGGTAAACAGTTCAGAAGCGTTTTGCTGGGGCTCCTGTTGGAATTCCGTTACTGTGTTAAGTAATCGGTAGTCAATACACAACCGAACTTCCTTATTAGGTTTCTGCTACTGTACAACACTCGAGCTATAGGGAGATGTAGTCTCACTAATAATCCCAGCTTGACGTAGTTTGTCTATTTCTCCACGCAACGTATCAGCTTTAGCGTACGGGTTTGTGTAAACTCTGGTTCGCGCAGGTGTCTCGTTTGTCAGTTTCATATCGAACTCTGCGAGATGCTTTCGACCAGGTATCTCCGTTAAGACTTCCGAGTACTGTTTCAAAAACGCTTTCGTTTCTGTCTGGTGTGCTTCAGAAAGAGTGTCAACGAATTTAACATCTTTGTAAGATTCCGTTTGTTGCAGTGGGTAGTCCATGCAACTGTCGTCATTTTTCTCATCTTCCGTTGATATAGCGACCGCTAGGAGATGTTCGGGAGAAGGCACCGGTTTTTCCAAATATTTCTTTAACATATTTATATCGTAGACTTTTTCCTTTCTTTTAATAGAGATCTTGTAGTTAGATTTTGAGATCGTTTTGAGGACGGTAAACGGCCCTTGCAATCCGATACGTATTTTGTTGCTTCCGGTTGGAAGTAACAACAAAACTTTCTCTCCTGGTTGCAATTCTCTCTCTTTCGCTGCTCTACTGTATCGTTTAGCGTGCTTCGTAGGTGCTTGCTTAAGGTTGGTTGTTTCTAGATCCCATCCTAGTTGTAACCTTTACTTAAGTTCCGATACATATTTACTTGCTGAGATGACTGACTCATCAGCCTTCTAGTCTGTCAGTGACCGGAGTAAGGCTTCGCGCGGGTCCTTAATAGGTCTGCCGAATAAAAGTGTAGCTGCTGGTAAACCTGTAGAGGCCTTGGAGACTACCCTGTAGGCGAAAAAGAATGCAAGAATGAAAAGGTCTCAATCTTCAAGTTTCTCTTGTCCCAGCTTACGTAACATCATGGTGAGGCTGCCGTTGACACGATCAACTAACCCACTTCCGGCCGGATTATAGGGGCTGGTGTAGATGTGCTGGTCCCTCAAGATCTTAAAGATCTCCATCAACAGGCTACGGAATTGGTATCCGTTATCCGTCAAAACTTATTGAGGGAATCCCAACCGTGTAAAAATCTGCACTAGCGCTTCTGCGACATGCTTGGAATCCGTACATGTTAGCGGTATAGCTTCGGTCCATATAGCGCATGTGTCGACTAAGGTCAGGATAAACCGGTTCCTTCTTTTAGTTCTGTCTAGGGGTCCTATAATGTCGACTGCAACCCGTTCAAATGGTGTCCCCACTATTGGCATTTCTCCTATGGGAACTGGGGGTGTCCAATGCTTGGGTGCCACACGTTGGCACTTGGCACAGGATTTCACGTATCTGATAATATCAGTGTTCATTCCTGGCGACCAATAGTGAGTCGATATTCGCTGTATAGTGGCGTTTTGTCCCATATGTCCGCTAAAGGGAAGAGAGTGCCCCATTTCTAAGATTAGGTCTCTGTACTGCGTCGGTACTAGGAGCTGGTTATATCATTGTTCAGGGTTGCCCGTTCTACGATACAGAACTCCATCCTTAGAAAAGATGTCTCCGTTGTGTCTGGGGTCCTTGGCTATGAGCAGTTTCCTAAAGCAGGGCTCCATGGTAGCGTCCTTTTGTTGCGCCTCTTTTAGTTCCTTAGGTAACATGTTAGGCGCAGGCTCCCGTTTCTTCTTGGTTTGCCCTCTTGTGGTTACTGCTGCCACAATCGGCTCTTTCGGTCTCCCTATGAATACATATCTACAACCAAGTATGACTGGGTAGATCGGATCATCCATTGTAGCCGCTTTGATTACACCTCTGACGAAATCAGAGTGTTTCTCCATCAGTGCGATGGGAAGCGTTATGTGTGCATCTCCTTTGAAAATTCCACATAATTTGACGGTTTCTTCTGTTTCTTGACCAGGTTTGACCAAATGCCTTGCGACAATACAATCAAAAGACAAACCTGTATCAAACAGAAAATAGGTTGAAGTCACGTTCAATAAAACAGTTCCTCGCGTTGAAGGCCTCTCACCTTAAGGTTGAAAATCACTGACATTTCTCCTCCTTTGCGAGTCTGTTTGCAAGCAACCAATCCGAATTGTCCCGGTGGGCTTGCCCTGATCAGATGACCCTTGTGCAGCGGTCTTCCCCTTGTCTTGTTCTTTCTGGCTGCGTTGCCATGCAGGACGGTTGGGCTGATCGTGGTTGTTGGTGGGGTACCAGTTTTTGTAGAATTTCGATTTTTCATGATGAGGATTATGGGGTACGGTTTCTCTTTGGTTTTGGTGATGAAAAGAGTGGGAAGACTGTTCTAGATTATTTTTTCGAGAAGGCTCATCTGTCGGTTTGCGTTTTGAGCCTGGCAGCTCGGCTAATGCATTTATGTAACGCTCAGACTTACTAAGAATGTCTTCCAGCTTTATAGCTCATTGTTCAGCCAGAAATCTACGCGTTACATTTGACAATGTGCATTTTATTTGCTCGGTTAAAATAAACTCTTCTAACCCTTCAAAAGTGCACGGGAGATCTGAAAGCTCCAGGCATTTCGACAAATATCCCTTCACACGTGAAGAGAACTGGTGAAATGTCTCAGTTCCTTCCTTCCTGCTGTTACGGAACAGTTGAGAAACTTTACGAGCGTTCATTTCGAAACGCTCAAGAAAAGCTTTTTTAACATGTCGTAGTTGTCTTGATGGCTGCTTCCAAAACTAAGATTCACGTCATATGCATTACCTTTCAAAGCCTGGGAAAGCTTCAAACACCATCGCGAAATTCTAAACCATACAGTGTTGCCATTCTCTCAATTTTTTCTAGATAACTGTAAATTTTCTCATTGGGGCTTGAAAAGGATTCCAGGGCTAGAGATATAGCTGCTAGTTGAGTAGATTGAGTACTGGACTGCTCAGTTATGAGTGACTGAAGTGGAGACTCTCTGTTGCTGGAGGTGGATGCTGCAACACGACTTTGGACCTCTAGAGTTTTAAGCGCCAATTTGTGTTGACGTCGTTGCTCATTCTCTCTTTCCTCATGTTGTCTCTCCCTCTCTCGCTCTATGTTTCTGCGAGTTTCCATTTCCGCCTCAATTTTTTTATGTTCCAATTGACGGTATTCTTTTTCTTTCTTCTCCGTGTCATATCTGTTGAGTTCTTCGTTGACAAAAGCTGTCATTTCTTCTCCTTGTAATCCTGTTTCCCTTGCTTCGTCTCTTAGCATTGCTCTAAGTTATGCACGCTCCTCCCTGTTATCATTTATCTAATTTATCGCTGCTGTTACCTGGAACAAGCTCCTAACACAGACGACTTTAACCATAAAAATGGTAGATCAGGCAACTGAACAACTACTATTACTACTGTTGGGAAAAATAATAATTTTATATATAAAAATTTAAGGAGAAAAAAAATGTTCCCTTATTATATATCCACCGCAATTCGTCCACACCTGAAGACAGTTTAAGAGTTATGGGAGGCTATTAACTTGGCGATAGCCAGAATGCTGTCCCTTTGCCAACCTCACACTCCACTGCTCCCCAAAATATGTTGTGATTGATAAAAAAATCACACGTACCAGCGGTCTTCTCTATTCATGTTTTTTTTTCCCAAAATTATTATATAACAAATCTCCCACAAGGATTTTCATCAGAATCTAACTGCATGAAATCTAAGATGCCGTGGAAAGAAACAAGTTTCTAGTTTGTGCGGTCAGCACGCAGTAAAAAAACGTTGTCTAGGGGATAATTATTATTAATATTCCTTAACTCACAAAACAAACACACATCACACTCTATTTGGAGTTAGACTAAGATAAAATCCTGGAACGAGCCGACATTCTGTGTTGCTTTTTCTAGATTTAGATCACTATCCCGGACGAGCCCCCATTCTGTCGTGCTTTTTCAGATAGATAGGTCAGAAGATATTTATGGTCCTGTCTAAGCAGAGGTGATAGTGGTAAATACGCGAGAATAAAGGTGTAAGAAATAGATTTTCCACGAGGGAATAGTGTAAGAGGAAGATCAGTCACTGGAGTGAGTAGTTCCTCTAGTTCAGCCTATCTATTCGACTATCTTTTAATATCAGACGACCCTTCTCTCCCTATATGAAATACAAGTTACACTACACACGCCCACGCACACACAATTATGTGACAACTATGGATAATAGGGTATTGGTCTGACCGACACACTAAATTAAGATTTTTTGTGTAGTTTATTATCACTTAAACTTTACAACATCAAACACATACAAATCAATATATTCATGTTTACTGACATAGGAAAATAACCTAATAAGTGCCCTCCCCCTGTTGAGAAAAGATCCCAAAAGAAGGTAATAACCCAAAAGGTAAAAGATTAACACTAGGGTCTGGAATAGACAGCAAAGAAAAGAACAGAGTTCCTACTTAAATGCTATCCAGTAAAAGAATTAACAATAGTTAAAAAAACAGAAGTTTGCAGGTACAATGTTTCATTCATTCATTTCATAACCCTCCACTCCCATAGGCCTTCAACAAAGCAGAGGCCTTCAACAAACACACGCCAAGTCCTCCTGTCACGTTCTATCATCTCAAGCTGTTTCCGCGTTCTCCTCATCATCTTCACCTCTGTCTCCAGCTCTGTTCTCTATGTGCTTCTCGGTCTACCTCTGCCTCTTTTGCCCTGGGGTTTCCAGAACAAGGACTGCCTTGTAATGCTATCAACAGGTCTCCTCAGTGTGTGTCCAATCCATCGCCATCGTGTTCTTCTCATCACAGTGTTTCCTATAACAAAAAAAAAAGATAGTTCACTCTCTCTCTTCTCTGTTATACGTAGCCACTCATTCGCTCCTTACCTAATCTGTTGAAACAATGTTTTGGAAGAATAATCCATGAATGTGCATATAAAGTCCAGTAGTTAATATCATTCGAATCGGGCCCCAGTTCCTCCAGTAATAATTAAATTTTACACGGGAAACGCCTAATATGGTAGTAGGTTTCTGGATACACAATTGTCACCTAGAATAGTGAATGCCAGAACTCTCTGAGATATGGCATTCCCAGTAAACAGCAGGAAACCATATGCTTGCTAAAACTGTTAATTATGGTGATGATAATAATCCTATCGGCTTGCTCTGAGTGAGTGCCGATTATGAAACAGCGTATGCTCCTGGATAAAATCCACTTGGGTAAACGACTGTCAGAAGTAAGGAAAAATGTTATGTTAGATTGCCACTGCGGGCTATTAAAATTGAATGAAAAAATCTGGGTATTATCGTAAGTCCCGTTACTCAAATTTACAGATAATAAATTAGCTTGTCGCCTTTGGCAATTCCTGATTACACCTGTAATGGGGACGGATGCCAAGGAAAACGACAACTATTACTCCTTCAGTAACTGAGAAAGGACCACAATAGAGAAAACATTCTGGCCGCTGGTTTTGACCAAGCACAGAAATCAGAAAAATGGAACCCCAACGAAACAATTTAACACATCTAGCAAAAAAATGGCGGCGTCTGTGGCCTAATGGATATGAACGCAGTTTCATAATCCAGATATACCAGGTTCGAAACCTGCTACAGGCGGTTTGGTAGCAGATCGCTTTACGTGGATTTTTAACAACGGTATAAGCGCCGTACCGTTCAGAAAGCAATGGCAAACTTCTGAATGAAAAAAACTGCCTAGAAAAATCACAAACAACCCATAAAAACTGGGGTTGATTGTCACGTCCTGTAAAGGAGAACCAACTAACTTAGCAAAAAAAAATGGTTCTAGTCTGGCGTGATTAGATTATCCAAAATTTCTGAGCGACTTGATAACTGACTAGGAGAAAAGTCAGGATATATACAGATTAAGTGCAATATCTCTACAAGATGTTACAATTCACACCATCGGTCCTAGCCGGGAACTCAACGAGCTTGGCTTCAGAGATAAATGATTCTACGGTTCGCTCACTCGCGATGCCGAAACTACACCAGAAGGCATCCCGTGCAAACGGGCCTTCTTAGATTATCTCCCCCTGCCGTAGATCAAAATACTGGTCCCATGAAAATGTCGGACATCAAAGGTGATCGGGACGCATTATTATCGCCCTAGAATTGATCAAACAAACAAACCGTTTATTTCTACGCGCGTCTGTCTAATTGCCGATAATTGGCAAATCAGCTAGCGTGAGAAACTCAGGTAAACAAATGTGATTCGCTTCTCTGGTAAGACTGCCGGGTGCGAAAATTGGTAAACACTCATCAGCGCATGTAAACAGGAAAGATAGGCGTGGCTTTAAAATATGAGTCAGACAGACAGCATAGTTCGTGGTTTTTTTCGTAGCAAAATTAAAACACTAAATGGGGAAGCAAAGGTGTCCGGATTTCTGAGGCTATATTTACATTTTCCACGTCACAGTTATCCTTCGTGTTCTTCTTAGATCCTTAACCACCGACCGTCAAAGCAGTCAGTGGCCATCACGCCTAGTGGCGTCTTGTAGGGCAACAACAAATTGATTCCACTTTGCTCAATCGGTGGCCATCCTTCGTACAGTGTCCCAACTCTGGTCCATTCTTTGCATCTCAGCCTCCACAGTCCTCCGCTAGGTTGTTTTTGGTCGGTCTCTCTTTCATTTTCATTCAGGGGTCCAAAACATACTGTTCTTGTGATGGCATCGGGGTCTCTTCTGAGGACATGGCCAACCCAGCTCCAGTGTCTGCCAGCTATGACGGTGTGCATGTCCCCTTGCTTGCTCTGAGTAAGCAGATCTTGGTTGGTGATGGTATTAGGCCAAAAGCTTCGGATAATTTTTCTTAGGCATGTTGTGTGAAAACAGGACAATTTCAACATTTCCTTCTCTGTAACTCTCTAGCATTCTGTACCATAGAGAAGCACAGAAAGCACACAGCTCTGATATAATCTTAATTTTGTGCTTGAGCTGTACTGAGAGGACTTCCAGATGTTGTTTAGACCAAAAAAGGATGTTCTTGCTTTGTTCATTCTGTTGTTGATGTCTTTGCTTGCTCCGCCGTCTGGTGTTACTATGCATCATAGGTATGTGAAGGTGTCTGTCTGTTCCAGTTGCTGATTCCTTACTTATATGGGCTCAGGGTTGCTCACATCGAGCGTCATGACCTCTGTCTTCTTTAGATTGATGTTCAAGCCCACCTGGCTGGCTATACTGATTAAGTCTATCCGTTTTTTCCCTGGATAAGTTGATGTGAATGTGCTAGTAGTGCAATGGCATCTGCATATTCCAGATCTTCCAATGTAGAAAATGTAGTCCATCTTAATCCTCTTGGACTACTCTCTTTTGTCTGGCGCATCACCCAGTCTATGACTGTTAAAAATACAGTGGTTGATAAGGGGCATCCCTGACGTACTCCTGTCGTCACTTCAAAGGTTAGGCTGCTCTACCCAACACTACACGTAAAGTTGGCATATAGGCTTTTTTATGATTGACACAATGCAGCTTGGAATTAAATAAGTCCTCAGTATTTTCCATAAACTGTCCTTATGTATACTGTCAGAAACCTTTTAAAAATCAACGAAAAAATGTACAGCTTGTTGCGTTTATTTTATTTTTTTGAGTATAATAGGTTCTCTGCAACTTGAGGAACTGATGGTAAGAACTTCATATTAGCAAATCGTGCTGTATTAAACGAATGATAGGGGTGATTTCAAACATGATGAATATTCAGTATATTCAAATTCCTGGGTTTTTGGGTCCAACAATTATAAGACATATTTATTCATCCAGACCAGTCCACATTTCAATTTTCGTAACATCTTATTAATACTTGTAGAATAATGCATCTCCGTCTGTTCTCTTCGTATCATCACATACTCTGGCCTATATACTAAAAATGTGACGGCATCCGAAACACCCAAGTAGCGACAACCAAAGTATGGATGTTAAAATTAGATTCGATAGCTCCTGGAAAAATAGACTATAAAATATAGATATAAAATACTCTTGACTTAATATACTTGCGTTCAACATCAACGAAATACTTGTGGCGACCTTTATCCAACTAAGCCACAAACTACAATTCGCATATGAGCGAAGTAGATCGCGTCTTCACTCGACGGATTCCAAATACAAAAGGCCAAGATCAACCGTTTTACTCAATTAGCGTGGCACCCCTCTACGTCACATTCCTTAGATACTTAAATCACTATCGCGTTCATTAACAATGCGTGCAAAATATATCATGCTGACTGCAGATAGAAGTGTTACCGCGTAATTTAAACTGATAACAGATCTAAGTGATGCCAACATGTAAAACTACATAATAATATCCTTTAACAAATTCCTTCCCCGGTGGGCTAGGAAAAAAAAACATTGAGGATGGTGAGCATGGTGAAACATCATAAATGATAGCCACTGGCACAGAAGAGAAAACCGATTATTGTGAATGTGGTGGGTTTTGATGTTAAGAAGAATGGTGTGCGTATAGTTGTACTTGAGTGAGATCAACTGTGAAGGTCTCTGGGGTAAACAATGGACAACTGTGTTACAGAGTACCTTTCTTGTTATCACCCTATGATCTCACTCTAAGTTATATTCTTTATTGACTAGCGTGACTGAAAGCTACATAAAGTGTCTAGGGTATTGTAAGAGTGTTGTTAAAGAATCTCAATACAAAAACATATACAAACATATACTAATTACTATGATAAACTCAACTAACTCCAGCTGTTAAATTTTATATTTAAAAATTCTTTTGTTAAACTTTATTGGTCCTGAGCCTAAAGTTGTTTTGGTCAGGACTACAGTTCAATGAGAATCAATTTAGATGGATAGATATATTTACAAATATATATAAAGATATTTACATAAAACAGACAATATGTCCATAGTACATTGTTACAAATTTTCAAGTTGATGTTAATTACTCTATTTACTACTGGTACTAGAAGGCAGGTTGGGGATTATCATCATCCCAATGTTCTTTGGTTTCACTAGGATTGTTTATGTTAGTCTTGTGGAGGAACGTTTTTGTCTATATAGGAGATTTTTCTTTAGTCGTGATAAGTTGTCCCAGGCCAGATATTGCACTTATCTGGTTCCTGGAATCACAGCAGTTGTAGTTGGTTTGGCCAAACACTTCAGTCTCCTCTGGTCTTGAACTTCTTTAATACAAGCAGGTGCCAGAGGCTCTTAGAAATCGTGCTGAATTTCTCTATCATTGAGTACCAGCACCAGACAAGTGCCAGCAGGAACCCCTGTCGATGCAAGTTATAGTTCTGTCTTAATATCAAACTAATTCCTCCTAATTTACATGTAAACATACATTCAATACAAAAGAACATGGTCAGCTCTCTCTGACAACCCTGCTTCTCCACTTTAGTTTGATGGAACAAATAGTACCAGTTTTCTTTTCTCTTCCCTAATGGATGCTACGCCTCTGTCATTCCTGCATTAATCTTTTCCATGCAATAAGATAGGTGTAATGTTCCTGTATGACCATCATATATATAGTCCTGTAGTTTTAAACTTCTTAGATAGTCCCTTATATGATGGACCAACATCTAGGCCATGCCTAAGTCTGCCATGGAACCATTTAATTACAATCTTTTACATGGCCTTTTCTTTTTTCACACAACCGTTTTTTAATTAAAAAGTCAATAAAATCAATCTTACCACATATCAAGGAAATATAAACAAGTAACGATGAATTAAGCAATAGAATATGGCACACTTTCATCACTGCCTCTGTTCAGACTGCTTTCTGTTGTTATTTAGTTTAAAACAAAGCACAAGTCTACTCATCGCTGCTTGTTCCTCAGAATATTTGAAAAAATGGCAGCGAGCCGCCTACTATTTCGTTAAAGTAAAAGGCTTTGGATAATGAGACCAAGCATCTCTTTTTTTGAATGAAACTTTATTTTAAAAACAAATATCTCAACCACTATGTATTACTATTACCAACTAGATTTGTATATTTAGGTTAGCCAATAATATTTTGCTTCCTTCAAATTTCATCCAATCCACTTCATCGTACTATCTTAGCCTTTCTTTCACCTAATTTTTTCCCCCAAAAAATATGCTATTTAATCTAAGCAGACATGACTTGACCTGACAGTATCTCCGATTCTCTATGTATTATTACCAATATTTGATTATTTAATGGACTATTTAGATAACTAACAACATATTCTTGGTCAACAAGTCTTCAGGTACACGAATATATGATTTTTATGGTGCTAAGTGGCTTGGTTCAAAATTCTATCTTTTTTTCTATGTTAGTTGTTTATTTTTAAACTACCTCCTGTTCAATTCTTTTTCCATGTACTTTCAAGCTAAATACGAGAGTCTCTCGTAATACGTGAGAATTTACGTCATTCGCAATAAGAGCTAAGCGTGTTTTCATGACCTTAGTGTCCACATTTTCTAACGTTTACATCGTAATTTGAAAACCGCCTTAGGGCAAAGCTAGCAAGTTGGTTTTATTTTTAGAAACAATGAGAGACGTGATTTGCGTTGGTTATCTATCCGTCCTCCTCCCTTCCACAATGTATTCTAGGCAAATACTTCATTGAACTTGGAAAAGTGGTACGTTTGTCTCAAGAACGAATTTGAAAAATAGGGTACCTTTTTTGGTTCGGCCAAAGCGTTATCAAATAACACGCTAAAGGCGTAGGCAACGACTACAATTCTCGCCGAAAATTTGTAGTACTATCATATCTTTGACTTTATGCACTATACTGTTATATTCTAATTTACATATTGTATTTAGAAGTTCACCACAGTGAAGATGACATAAAGATGGAAGAACTGAAGGCAGCACTGGAGAAAATCAAGACACCAGAAATGGTTAACTATATGGGAGCATCAGGCGACCTATTACTCTTAAGGGTCCTACAGGCAGCGTGGTGCAACAAGACCATACCAAAGGATTGGGAGATTGCCATCATATCACCAATTTTCAAAAAGGGTGACAATCGACAATGTGGAAACCATAGAGGCATATCCCTTCTCA
The DNA here is from genome assembly GCA_024509875.1 of Oreohelix idahoensis. Taxonomy (NCBI): domain Eukaryota; kingdom Metazoa; phylum Mollusca; class Gastropoda; order Stylommatophora; family Oreohelicidae; genus Oreohelix; species Oreohelix idahoensis. Next base: position 17,634 of record JAMPIV010004634.1, read on the forward strand.
GTGTCCCTGGTAAAATCTACTCTAGAATCCTAGAGCAGAGACTCCGACGCCTAGCTGAGCCACAATTGGATGAGGTCCAGTGCGGATTCCGAGCAAACCGAAGTACTAAAGACCTAATCTTCACTCAGACAACTAAGTGAAAAGGCCCTTGAGTATAAGTGAGATCCATCTCTGTTTCATAGATCTGGAAAAGGCGTTTAACAGGGTCCCCTGGAGCAAACTTTGGGACTGTTTTGCAAGGAAGAACATTCCAGCAACTCTGATTCATGCTATACAGAGCTTCTACAAGTCTTGCAGAAATTATGTGAGGACAGCAAACCGTAAATCAGAAGAGTTCAGGACCATCACTGGTGTAAGACAAGGTGATATCCTGTCACATTATCTTTTCATACTCCTCATGGACGATGTCATCAAGGCATGTAAGGAGAGAACAAGAAAGTATTCATTGGGGTACTGGAAAATGAGACAGGTCTGTATTTCAGAGCTGGCTTTTGCTGATGATGTTGCCCTGATTGCTAAATCAGAGGCATATCTCTAATCCAACCTGCAAGTCTGGAAGGAAGAGTTGGAGAAGAGAGGGATGTTCATAAGCAGCTCTAAAACAAAATCAATGGTGATATCACAAGAAGAAAGAATATATCAGATTAAGCTGAGAGAACATTTCCTGGAGCAGATCAACAACTTTAAATACCTTAGAGCTATTATAGACCGAAAGGAAGGCATCAAAGAAGAGTTTGCCACTCGAAAAGCAGCAGCTGCGATACCTTTTCAGGCCATAAATCGATGATTCCTCAGCAAGAGAGAGGTTGGTAAAAAACGAAGACGGATGTATACCGCTCCATCTATGCCCGGTCCTGACATATGTGTGGTAAAGTTGGATGATATAAATATTTATAGGGGACTTAGTGTACTGACTGAGATCAGCTGTGAAGGTATCTGTATCTAATAAGTGTGGTGTATTACAGATGACCTTACTTGCTACCACATTTAGACCTCAGTCAGACCTATTCTGGAATATTGTGATGACTACGTTGAATGTCTAGGGTTATGATAATGATGAAGTGTATGTTCACAACAACCAACAGACAGATAAACAATTTAATTTAATCCACAATACTTTACAACACTGTGACACTCACATACATAGAACACTCTATAAGGCTATCTTAAATGAGTCAAGCGTTAAAGTTTAAAAATATATGTATTAATTCCTTCAAATATTAGATATCCTGATTCAACTACAAAGTGAACCAGGAATCACAATCAAATGTAATCACAAGTTATATGTACATAATTTATAGATAGAATCTTTGTATTGACATATATTATTATTGCAATTTGTGTGTAAAGTGTGCTGTAGTACTATGAGCTAATACTGGCTTTTCAAGCTAGGTGGTTGTGTGTCATCATGACTTCAAGTGTTTGTTTCTCGTGGACATAATATTGGGAAAGTTAACAGTTTCTTTTTATTTGAAACAAATAAATGTCCCTCTAGATTTAAGGTAAAGTCACTGTTAGAGGGGTATACACAAGATTGAGCTGCTCTGGCCACGGAATCTTAACTTCTGTGGGGGCAGCAGGAAACAGTCTCCACTGCTCGCTTGCTTCATCGTGTTCTTGAGAAACCACACTGGTCGATATATTGACCAAGGAGTCTGCTACCAGCCTCTGGATTCAGCAAAACTCAGACCAGGTGCTGCTTTAATATGTTAGTACCACGGTCCCTGAAACAAGAAGGTTGTACCTCCTACTTCAGAACCAATTTATAATCTATTTCCACACTGGTGCACAATACATAACAAACACTGAGTTCAGCGCCGTAGGCCAACTGTTAGCTTCTCATGTAATAACATTCACCAGTATTCCTCTCCCTAATGGTTACTACGCCTCTGCAATTTCAGCTTTATTTCCTTCTATTCAATAAGATAGGTGTCATAGTACTATTTGGCAATTCCATATAGTCCTAGGCAGTTAAACTCCTCTCCGACAAGTTTTGTTCATGGTGGAGCAATTTTCTAGGCTTTGCCTCATGTTTGCTACTGAACCACACACATACAGACATAAATTATCAATTCACATTCAATTTTCATCTAAAAGATATCAAATATTTCTAGCTTACCACAATTCATGGAAATAATAAACAAATACGTTGACTGGCGATGAGTTATGGCACAATTCCGATCTGCCTCTGTCCCAGGCTTTCATTAGAAAATATGAGCTGGATCTCAACGCACTTGCTTCTCAGTAAGTTTATTTTAAAAATGTGGCCCTGAACTGACGCTCCTAATTGACTATATCAAATGGTCTAACCAATAAGACCATGTTTACAAAGGTATTTGAAAAAAAGTACCCTTCCTACCGTTTCCCGTAGCAACCAAAAATAGTATCTGCAATCGACTAATCATGTTTAGGCTTACATATTCTTCTAGCCAATAAAATCGGATTTAACTTGTTGGCCTATTTCCCGTAAAATAGTGGTTTCAAAACATGCCACTGAGCAATTATGATTTGGTGCTGTCAGACAACCTCACTATTTTATTTTGGCTATAATTGGTTAATTCCTAGACTATTTGCGTAACACTTAACATATTCTTTGTCAGCAAGTCCTAAGGAACCCAAATATATAAATTTAATGGGGCTAAGTGGCTCCGTTCAAAATTTGTATTCTAGGATAGTCGTGTATTTTTATTTTGTTTATTGTTTTAGAACCGCCACCTGTCCTGCCTTTTCGACTGTACTGTCAGACTAATGTCAGGATTTCAGACATAAAACAGTAGAATGTCATGTTTCCTAATAAGCATTAAACATGTTTTCAAAACCTAACCGTGTATTGGTAGTGTTTTTTGTCCCTGTTTATTTGAAAAAAAGTTAGTGCTCATGCCTTACGCGTGGGATTGGCGTTCTATTAATCGCGAGACTGTGGTAGTATTGCTTGCGTTCCTCCGTTCAGCCCTCTCTCTCTCTCTCTCTCTCTCTCTCTCTCTCTCTCTCTCTCTCTCTCTAAGTCCATCTGTCTTTTCATTACGCAGTGTAATAATGACATTAATGCTAGTATTAATCTAGGTCATTACGCAGTGTGTCTATCTCAAGGTTTTCTAAGAAATACAGTACACGTTTTATTGTTTTGTTGAAACGCGTGTTAGTTGATGCAGTAGGCTTTACTAGTAAACGTGAAAGCGTTACAATTATGCAGACGGAGCATAAAAAAGGTTTTTTTTATTGTTCAGCCATTACGGAGGTATACACGCTGGCGCATGCCATTGAGAAAGCACTGGTCTTCTACCATTCTTCTTTCCTTTTATTGAATTAATTTGTTAGGCTTTACATTTACTATTTAATTTAGATATGTGGATTTAGAATGTTTTACGACAAATTCTCCTCACTTAAAACAGACGTTATATGTCAGTCTATAATTCTATATACACATAGAGAAATTTATTATTATTCCTGGGGCTTACGGTGATTTTCATCACACGGATGGCGGCTTAGAAAATCCGCTCCCGGGTTGGTTTTTCCAGAAATATACTCTATGCTGAACTGGAATGGCTGCAAAAGTAAGGATCATCTGAGTAACCTTGAATTTTCATGCCTAGCCTGCGCTAGAAACGACAAGGGTTTGTGATCCGTTTGCAACTTGAATGCTTTCCCATACAGATAAATATTGAATTTCTTGATCGCCCATATTACTGCAAGACATTCTTTTTCGCTAGTTGAGTAATTTGTTTCAGCTTTATTCAACTTTCTACTAGCATATGCCACTGGGGTTAATTCCCCATTCAGTGCATCTGATTTCTGTAACAGTGTCGCGCCCAACCCGATATTACTGGCATCCGTTCTCACAATGAATTCTTGACTTAAGTCAGGTAATTTCAAAATAGGTTTGCTTGTGAGTTTTTCCTTCAATTCCTGGTAGGCCAATTCACATTGTGCTGTCCATGTAATTCGATCTGGATTTCCTTTACGTGTCAAATCAGTTAACGATGCACATATGGAATTAAAGTTTTTGATATACCTTTGGTAGAAACCACATAATGAGACAAAGGATCTCACGTCTTTCTTGGTTTGTGGTCTCGGGGCTTTCTTTAGTTTCTCTAAATTCTTGGGGTCAGGGGTCATGTTTGCCTGATGGACTGTGTGTCCCAAGAATTCTAATTCTTTACATCCAACGCAACATTTGGTTGGTCGGGCTGTTAAATTCGCTTCTCTAAGTCGATTAAACAGCATGTTTAGAGAGTCAATGTGTTCTTCAAATGTTTCTGTTGCTATAAGGATATCATCCATGAAATTTGTTATGCATGGATTATTCAGAGGATCCAACAATTTTCTCATCATTCTAGAGAAGACACTAGGCGCATTCTTCAATCCAAATGGCAATCTGTTAAACTCATAGTGTCCCTCTGAGGTACTAAAAGCTAGGTATGGTCTAACCTCAGGCTTTACTGGAATCTGATAGTATCCTTTACTCAGATCCACTTTTGAGAAATATTTAGCTTTATTTAGCCTGGCAAACAACTGATTTGTATCCGGCAATGGATCCACCTGACCTTCTGTGATAGCATTCAGTCTCCTGTAATCTATACAGAGTCTATGTTCTCCAGAGGGTTTCCTTAAGAGCACCATACTGGAACTATATGAAGATTCACCTTATAATTTGTTCTAGACACCATCTCTAGAACTGTATATGGACCTTGCCATCCAATTTGTAACTTATTCTGACTACCGGGTAGAAGAATCAGTACCTTCTCTCCCACAGCCAAATCTCTGTCTTTAGCTTTCCTGTTGTAATAGGCAGCATGTTTTTTCCTGGCTTGTCTCAAATTTTCATGTGCAAGTTTCCAGCCAGTTTCTAAACGAGTGGTCAGCTCATTTACATATTGGTATGAGGATGTAATGTTTTCTTCTGCCTTTTCATCAGTCCACGTTCTTAACAACACTTCGAGTGGACCCTTTATGGGCCTTCCAAATAATAATGTTGCCGGGGCTATACCGGTTGAACTATGGGGTACCTCCCGATAAGCAAAGAGGGCGGCGTGAAGGTACTAGTCCCATGTATCTGGTTTTTCGTGTGCCAACTTTTTCAGGATCGACATCAACGTGCCATTAAATCTTTCCACTTGGCCGTTTCCTTGGGGATGGTACACACTACAATGGAAGTGTTTGGCCTGGAAAATCCTGAAAACTTCTTCTGTTAGTTTCCCCTTGAACTGAGAGCCATTATCAGTCAAGATTTGATTGGGAAAACCTAACCTTGTGAAAATTGTGAGTAATGCCTCTGCCACATGTTTAGAGTCAATCGATGACAGGGCTACAGCCTCTCCCCACATAGAACAAGTGTCCACCAGAGTCAGAATGTAGCTGTTCCTTCTCTTAGTTCGAGTGAGAGGTCCCACAAGATCCACGGCAACTCTCTCAAAGGGTTTTCCCACTATGGGCATTTCCCCCAGAGTTGCTGTTGCAGTCCAATGCTTAGGTGCTACTCGTTGGCACTCTGGACAGGATTTTACATATCGTTTGATATCTTCAGTTATCCCTGGCCAGAAATAGTGACAAGCTATACGCTGTCCTGTTGCGCTGATCCCCATATGACTGTGACGTACGTCTAGTTTGACAAGTGAATTCTCCCTGATATGATGGATGATTTAAAGGGACTTTTAGCTTTTCATAACATTAGAACCCCTGAAGATTTGTTGTAACTTTTCGTTTGCCAGAACTGCATGCGGCACGAGATCAAAGAGACAGACTGAGGGATTTCAGGGGAGACTATCGGCGTTATCAAAGACAGTAGTGGTCCCTGCTACGAGACGCAGTTGCTTGCCGCTAATTTCGCGTCTCGGTGTCAATCGCAACCGAGCGAACGGGGGAAAGCCGAAACGGGCAGCAGCGAGTGGATACGAAGACCAGGGGGCGGCTTCTTCCCTTGATTTGGCGGTCAGATCCCCAAATCGTTCGTGAGATCAAATAAGCTGTCAAGTTTATCATGTCCCACTCAACTTACATTCCATTTTAGCTAAATAGACCATCAAGACTAGACACGTTATCATTCGCTGGCCAGAACTTGATAGTAGCACTAGCGATATTTGAAATCTTGCTAGATTATCCCATGGATTTTCATTTTATTTGCAGTGAATTCTATTTCTGTGCAAAGCGGTAATATATATATTGTGTAAAGTGATCAGTGGTCTAGTTCATTCATTATATTTCATTGGATTTTGTGTTAATTTAAACCTATTAAACTAAACCGTCTCAATAGTTCCAGTTGTAAATATAATGATCTATCTATTATATTATTTCAAAAGATAATAGATGCTTAAATTAACTTTTAAAGTCGCGAAGGAATTTATAATTAATAAATTTAGTTAAGTCCTATATTTATAGATGTGTGATTTAACCACTAGAACTCGCGCAGTGTTTATTAAATACATAATTAAATACTCGAGTGTATAATAGGCTTAACGGGAAATTTATCGCGCGCTTAGAAGATTATTTGTTTTAAAGTATGATTATGTTGTTATGGGTTTTCTATCTTTTTCTCTAGATTGATCACCTTTTGCAATCCCAGCAATAACGAAATCTTTCAGAGTTTCCATACTCGGTTCTTAAACTTCCAGACAGTTTGATGAGACATTTTTTTTTAAAGTAAATCTTGTGGTGGTCCGGTACGGCCTAGCTAACATAATTACATGAAAGAAAGCCTACCCAAGATCATTTGATTATTATCATCAAATTAAATCTGTAAGATAAACTGGAAGATGAACAGTGCCAGTAGCGATAGTTTATATACTGCTCTATTGTGAGAGATTACCGATTTACCTGACTGTGACGAGCAGAGTTTTTCCTCACTGGATTAAAAAAACTTTCCCGGTCGGTGACTATCATCACGCAGTGAAGGATTATACCATAACCTCATTTTTCACCCCTATGTCGAACTGCGTCAGTGCCATCCCATAGACTCGTTTCTTTATAATAAAACCCAAGAACTCTTAGAACTTCAAGTCCGGCGATAAGCGAGAATATTTACTCTCAGTGAATCCTCGCATTATCTGGGGCGGGACATAGAAGGACTAGACAGTTGTCATACGTCAAGAGTTAATTATTGTGTTTATCATTCTAAGGGATTGTCTGATGCTGCAACTCGGTAAGTGTGTGGTGTATATGAGTGTGGATCCGCACAGTGTGTATGAATGACAGGAGATTTAATTTTTTTTCAACAAACCATTTGTTAACTTGCCTACCGGGTAATACGTTTTCTGTATACCCGGCATTGTTCCTTTAGTGGGATAATTTGTTAACTCTGTTTCATTCCCCCCCCCCTTTTTTTCTTTGCTTAGTAAAGGGAAGACACCAGTTGGGATAACAGTATTTTTTGTCTACCACCATAACTAATTTGGTAACACCTCTTTTCAGAGTAATTAACTTCACTGTTAGGTTAACGTACCCGTGTTCCTGATATTATCTATCTCTGGACTGGGTTTATCTTTGTCTAATAAGCGGGAAGGGCTTAGTCGATACCAATCTTCTTCACCCCTCCCAAACTTGTTATTTGCATTTGTGTACTTATGATAATTTATGTAATACCTGATATTTGTTAGTGATTGATGTTTTAAAGTGAATAAAATCACATAAACTCATTTAGTTCTGTGTTGGATGTACCCAAAGCCCAACTTTTCCCCTATTCGTTTAATATAGTTTGTATCTACATCGTCTGTGTGTGTGAAAAACACCAAATCGGTGTGCGCGCAGATGCGAGTCTGGAAAACTGGCAAATAATTGTTTGACCAGGAGAGCGGAAGAGAAGATTGAGAGAAGCGATTTGTCGTAAATAAGTCTGTCTTTACTCTCCTCCAGCACGCTGTGAAGCAACTATTTAATATCTACATTTTCTATCACTGAGCTTTCCATCATCATTTTCCACTCTAAACCGGACCACTATTTCTACGACTCTTTTCTCTCAAAATAAATTTACGACAATATTTGGCTGGCTCGCCGGGATTATTTTGAGATACATTTGATGCACACATATTTGTGGGCTGGTTCTGGGATCTTGAGCTACATTTGAGGCAATCGCATAGCCGGGTTAAAGATATTTTGAGTCTGATTTAGTCTGGGTCTAACTAGGTAGAGTGTGAATGATTTGTCTTGTGAATTAGGGAAATAAATAAATAATTACACCCCTAGACAAACGTTCTTTAAGTATTTGGGTTGTCCACACAGCATATTTACAGGTTGTTTTCTCTCCACAGCAGTAGAAAGTACAGATAAACAAAAAATATTTGCTATTTTAATTATCCTCTGGCGGAGATAATTCAATTTCTTTCTTTATAAGAGTTGCTGGGATTGCGTGATTGTTTTACAGTCACTAAGGTTTTTCAAGTTAAAAAGAGTTGAGCTTAGCTAAAGACGGATTGTTCTGATTTTAAAAATTAAGTTAACAACGTCTCATCTCAATAATTGACTTTAGGGACGGAGTTTGTTGTCAGAGATTTAAAATTTAGGGGAAAAAAAAAAATTTAAATTTTTCTCTACTGTTAGTAAAAGTAGATTCTTTTCCAGTGTAACTTACCATTTAGTGGCGTAGTCGCTTGCGTTTAGAGCCTTAATTGCCAGATAATAGCAGCGATAAGTTTGCACAGTACAGGTAGGAGGTAACTCAAAATTTTTTTTTTTACTTTGGGTTTTTTTCGTAGCGGCTTTGAGTTTTCCCCTTCTTGTTCCATCTTACTATTCTCTAGTCTTAGAAGCATCCAGTTCTTTGACAATGGCAGAGAGAATTAGGATAAGATCCCTTTTGAGGCAAGAGGCCAAGGACTCAGGACTAGACACAGAAGCTGCGAATCTGTTTATCAACCAGGAACTTCAAAGGTATGACGCGGAGGAAGAGAGGGCAGAAGCTAGGAAGAAAGAAGCGGACGATCGTCAATTGGAGCAGAAGAAAATTGAGGCAGAGATGGACGCCCGCAGGGAAAGAGAGAAGGAGAGACAACGCGAAGAGAGAGACAAGGAAAGACAGCATGAATTAGCGCTCAAGGCTTTAGAGAGTCGGAGTGCCTCTACTTCAAATAATGGAGAGCCGTCTTCGCCCCAGTCTCAAACAATGGATCTCTCCAGCACTCAGTCTGCCCAATTAACTGCTATGTCGTTTTCTTTAGAATCTTTTCCTAGCCCTAACGAAAAAATTGACAGCTACCTAGAAAAATTCGAGAGACTCGCGAATCTTTATGGGTTAGAGAGTACCCGCTGGGCGCTCAAACTTTCAACGTCACTGAAAGGCAATGCTTATGACGTGTACACAAAGCTGGGACCGAATCAACATGATTATGACCTGTTGAAGAAGGCCTTACTACAGCAGTTTGAGATGACTGCCCGAAAGTTTCTGCAGTTGTTCAGAAACAGCCGAAAAGAGAGCACGGAAACATTTCCCCAGTTCTCTTCACGTCTCACGGGTTATCTGACAAAGTGCATTGAATTATCTGACCTACCTCTTTCATATGAGGGACTCCTCGAACTTGTTCTTGTGGAGCAGATAAAATCCACTTTGTCGAATGAAACTCGTAGATTTTTGGCTGAACAGGGGGCAGTCAGGCTTGAAGACATACTCAATAAAGCCGAACGCTATAGCAATGCAATGGCCGAACTTCCCAGCACTAAACGTAAACCCACAGATGAGCCATCTCGAAAACAGAATCTAGAGCAGGCATCCTATTCTTCCACTTCCTCTCAACATTATAACCAACGAGATAACAATACCCAGAAACCTCCCCAGGAAAAATCGAAATTCTACAAAACCCGATACCCCCCCAACAACAATTCTGATCAACCCAACAAGCCTACGTGGCAGCGCGGCCACCAAGGTCAAGGAAAAGGGAAGACCCCTACACCAGGAACGTCTGATCAGGGCAAACAAACCGGTGCAAACCGCATTGGATGTTTGCATACAGCCTCGAAAGGTAGAGTCAATGTCAGTGATTCTCAACCTGAGGGGGACCGACCCTCAACTCGAGGAACTGTAATTTTGAACGGTACCTCTACTACTTGTCTTTTTGACACTGGATTAAGTTTTGATTGTATTGTCGCTAGGCACCTAGTCAAACCCGGTCAGGAGACAGAGGAAACCGTCAAACTTAGTGGAGTTTTCAGGAGTGATGCACCCAGGACGCTTCCTATCGCACTGGTAGAAATACACTCTGACTTTGTCAGAGGAGTTATTAAAGCGGCCATAATGGATGATCCGATCTACCCAGTTATCCTGGGATGTAGATATGTGTGTTCATTGGGAGACCTAAGGAGCCGATTGTGGCAGCGGTAACCACAAGAGGGCAAGCCAAGAAGGAGAGGGAGCCTGCGCCAAACTTGTTGCCAAATGAACTGAAGGAGGCGCAACAAAAGGACCCTACTCTGGCGCCCTGCTTTAAAAAAACTGCCCATGGCTAAGGACCCCAGACACAACGGAGACATCTTTTCTAAGGATGGTGTATTGTATCGTAGAACGGGCAACCCGGACACGGGGAATAACCAGCTCCTAGTACCGACGCAGTACAGAAACCAGATCTTAGAAATGGGGCACTCTCTTCCCTTTAGCGGACATATGGGACAAAACGCCACTATTCAGCGAATAAAAAACCACTATTGGTGGCCAGGAATGAACTCTGACATTGTCAGGTATGTGAAATCCTGCGCCCAGTGCCAACGGGTAGCACCCAAGCACTTGACACCCCCAGTACCTATGGGGCAAATGCCAATAGTAGGGACTCCATTTGAACGGGTTGCTGTCGACATTATTGGTCCCCTGGAAAAGACCAAAAGAAGGAACAGGTTCATCCTGACCTTAGTTGACACTTGCACTATGTGGGCCGAAGCCGTACCGCTACCATGCACTAATTCCAAGCATGTCGCAGAAGCCCTTGTGCAAATTTTTACACGGTTGGGATTCCCTCAACAAGTTTTGACGGACAATGGATCCCAATTCCGTAGCCTGTTAATGGAGGAGATCTTTAAGATCTTGAGGGCCAAACATATCCACACAAGTCCCTACCATCCGGCCGGAAATGGGCTCGTGGAACGTTTTAACGGTACCCTCACCATGATGTTACGTAAGCTGGGTCAGGAGAAACCGGAAGACTGGGACCAATATATATCGGCTGCCTTATTCGCCTACCGAGAGGTACCCCAAGCGTCTACGGGTTTTGCGCCAGCTACACTTTTATTTGGCAGACCTATTAAGGGGCCACTAGAAGCCTTACTTCGGTCCCTGACAGACCAGAAGGCTGACGAGACAGTCGTCTCTGCAAGCAAGTATGTATCTGAGCTTAAGGAAAGGCTAAAGCTAGGATGGGATCTAGCTACTACCAACCTTAAGAAAGCCCGCGCTAAAATTACTAAAAGATACAACAAAGCTGCAAAAGAGAGAGAACTACAACCAGGGGAGAAAGTCCTATTGCTACTTCCAACCGGAAGCAATAAACTTCGCATCGGATGGCAAGGACCGTTTACCGTCCTTAAAAAGATCTCACGTACCAACTACAAGATCTCCATCAAAGGAAAGGAGAAGGTCTTCCTCATAAATCTGCTAAAGAAATATTTGGAAAGACCGGTGCCATCCTCCGAGCATCTCCTGGCTGTCGCCATAGCAACGGAAGACGAGGAAGATGATGATGGTTGCATGGAGTATCCATTGCAACCCACAGAATCCTTTAAAGATGTCAAGTTCGGCGACAATCTCTCACCAGAACAACAAACAGAAACCAGGGCTCTACTAAAACAGTACAGTGCAGTCTTAACGGATGTACCTGGTCGAACAAATCTCATTGAATTTGATATGAAATTAACAAACGAGACCCCTGTTCAAACCAGAGTTTACCCCATCCCGTACGCTAAAGCTGATGCACTTCGCGGAGAAATAGACAAGCTGCGTCAGGCAGGAATTATCAGTGAGTCTACATCTCCTTACAGCTCGAGTGTAGTGCTGTTGCAGAAGCCCAATAAGGAAGTTCGGCTGTGCATTGATTACAGGTTGCTAAACGCGGTAACGGAATTCCAGCCCGAACCTCTCCAAACTGTTTCTGAGTTGTTCACCAAGCTCAGCAAAGCAAAGATCTTCTCCAAGATTGACCTCAGCAAAGGTTATTATCAAATACCAGTCAAGGAGGAAATTAAACCTTTGTTAGCTTTCAGCACTAGTGAAGGACATTACACATTTAACGTGATGCCGTTCGGTTTGCATAACGCACCAGGAGTGTTCACCAGGATGATGAGGAAGCTTCTAGAACCTTTGCAAAGTCCCCATATCCATAATTTCATGGATGACATCTTAATTGCATCGGAAACCTATGAAGAACATATTGCTACGGTTGCTATGCTCCTCAGGAGACTACAGGAAACGGGTCTCACAGCCAGACCTAGCAAATGTCTCATCGGGTTTGAACAGTTAGACTTCCTGGGGCACACTATTTCTCACGGATGCAGTTGGCCTATTAAGAAGAACGTGGAGAAAATAATGGCAGCAAAAAGACCCCGAACGAAGAAAGACGTACGTTCCTTCATATCGCTATGTGCATACTATCAGAAGTACATCCAGAACTTCAACGGACTGACGGCACCTCTGACTGACCTCACAAAGAAAGGTTGTCCTGATAAGGTCATATGGGATCAAAAGTGCGAACACGCGTATAGCACTTTGAAAGGACAGTTGTCTGCATACCCCATTTTGAGGTTGCCTGACCTCAAGAAACCTTTTGTACTGAGAGTCGACGCGTCAGGTCAGGGCATCGGGTCAACACTGCTTCAAGCCGATGACAGTGACCTGAACATGCTATTTCCAGTTGCCTATGGCAGTCGGAAATTAAATAAAGCGGAACGGAACTACAGCGTAGTTGAAAGGGAATGTCTTGCTCTGATTGACGGTATCAGACGCCATCATGAGTTTCTTTATGGTACATCTTTCACGGTGCAAACAGACCACGCTCCGTTAGCATTTCTTGGTGCCAATAAAGAATTTAACGCAAGGATCATGCGTTGGGCGCTTCTTTTAAGCGTTTATTCTTTCAAAGTGGAATATATTCCGGGAAGACAGAATGTCGGGGCTGATTTCCTGAGTAGAAACTGGTCTACAGAGGAAGAAGAGCAAACTGAAGATACCACTCATCCTAAAATCACCAATCAGGTCACCTCCATTGTCAAAAAATGAAACATGAAAAATGGTTTCATGTCTAAAAGTGGGGACGATTGTGACGTACGTCTAGTTTGACAAGTGAATTCTCCCTGATATGATGGATGATTTAAAGGGACTTTTAGCTTTTCATAACATTAGAACCCCTGAACATTTGTTGTAACTTTTCGTTTGCCAGAACTCATTCCACCGGGACTCATTTAGTAGGCGGCACGAGATCAAAGAGACAGACTGAGGGATTTCAGGGGAGACTATCGGCGTTATCAAAGACAGTAGTGGTCCCTGATACGAGACGCAGTTGCTTGCCGCTAATTTCGCGTCTAGGTGTCAATCGCAACCGAGCGAACGGGGGAAAGCCGAAACGGGCAGCAGCGAGCGGATACGAAGACCAGGGGGCGGCTTCTTCCCTTGATTTGGCGGTCAGATCCCCAAATCGTTCGTGAGATCAAATAAGCTGTCAAGTTTATCATGTCCCACTCAACTTACATTCCATTTTAGCTAAATAGACCATCAAGACTAGACACGTTATCATTCGCTGGCCAGAACTTGATAGTAGCACTAGCGATATTTGAAATCTTGCTAGATTATCCCATGGATTTTCATTTTATTTGCAGTGAATTCTATTTCTGTGCAAAGCGGTAATATATATATATTGTGTAAAGTGATCAGTGGTCTAGTTCATTCATTATATTTCATTGGATTTTGTGTTAATTTAAACCTATTAAATTAAACCGTCTCAATAGTTCCAGTTGTAAATATAATGATCTATCTATTATATTATTTCAAAAGATAATAGATGCTTAAATTAACTTTTAAAGTCGCGAAGGAATTTATAATTAATAAATTTAGTTAAGTCCTATATTTATAGATGTGTGATTTAACCACTAGAACTCGCGCAGTGTTTATTAAATACATAATTAAATACTCGAGTGTATAATAGGCTTAACGGGAAATTTATCGCGCGCTTAGAAGATTATTTGTTTTAAAGTATGATTATGTTGTTATGGGTTTTCTATCTTTTTCTCTAGATTGATCACCTTTTGCAATCCCAGCAATAACGAAATCTTTCAGAGTTTCCATACTCGGTTCTTAAACTTCCAGACAGTTTGATGAGACATTTTTTTAAAGTAAATCTTGTGGTGGTCCGGTACGGCCTAGCTAACATAATTACATGAAAGAAAGCCTACCCAAGATCATTTGATTATTATCATCAAATTAAATCTGTAAGATAAACTGGAAGATGAACAGTGCCAGTAGCGATAGTTTATATACTGCTCTATTGTGAGAGATTACCGATTTACCTGACTGTGACCGAGCAGAGTTTTTCCTCACTGGATTAAAAAAACTTTCCCGGTCAGTGACTATCATCACGCAGTGAAGGATTATACCATCACCTCATTTTTCACCCCTATGTCGAACTGCGTCAGTGCCATCCCATAGACTCGTTTCTTTATAATAAAACACAAGAACTCTTAGAACTTCAAGTCCGGCGATAAGCGGGAATATTTGCTCTCAGTGAATCCTCGCATTATCTGGGGCGGGACATAGAAGGACTAGACAGTTGTCATACGTCAAGAGTTAATTATTGTGTTTATCATTCTAAGGGATTGTCTGATGCTGCAACTCGGTAAGTGTGTGGTGTATATGAGTGTGGATCCGCACAGTGTGTATGAATGACAGGAGATTTAATTTTTTTTGCAACAAACCATTTGTTAACTTGCCTACCGGGTAATACGTTTTCTGTATACCCGGCATTGTTCCTTTAGTGGGATAATTTGTTAACTCTGTTTCATCCCCCCCCCCCTCATTTTTTTTTTTTACTTAGTAAAGGGAAGACACCAGTTGGGATAACAGTATTTTTTGTCTACCACCATAACTAATTTGGTAACACCTCTTTTCAGAGTAATTAACTTCACTGTTAGGTTAACGTACCCGTGTTCCTGATATTATCTATCTCTGGACTGGGTTTATCTTTGTCTAATAAGCGGGAAGGGCTTAGTCGATACCAATCTTCTTCACCCCTCCCAAACTTGTTATTTGCATTTGTGTACTTATGATAATTTATGTAATACCTGATATTTGTTAGTGATTGATGTTTTAATGTGAATAAAATCACATAAACTCATTTAGTTCTGTGTTGGATGTACCCAAAGCCCAACTTTTCCCCTATTCGTTTAATATAGTTTGTATCTACATCGTCTGTGTGTGTGAAAAACACCAAATCGGTGTGCGCGCAGATGCGAGTCTGGAAAACTGGCAAATAATTGTTTGACCAGGAGAGCGGAAGAGAAGATTGAGAGAAGCGATTTGTCGTAAATAAGTCTGTCTTTACTCTCCTCCAGCACGCTGTGAAGCAACTATTTAATATCTACATTTTCTATCACTGAGCTTTCCATCATCATTTTCCACTCTAAACCGGACCACTATTTCTACGACTCTTTTCTCTCAAAATAAATTTACGACAACCCCCAAAAAAGTGTATAATAAATTAATTTCAAATGAACACGCTATTACATGAAATGTAGCTAACTGTTCGAGACCAAGTTGAACAACACGTCTGAATAGTATTGTCCTGGCCCGCTATTGGTAGGATTGTAAAGGCGAACTCTTGGAGAAGTGCACACTCTATCTGTGCACTCTGGAATTTGTACTTTCGGATGACTGCAGGTACATCAACGGTCGGTGATCAATTTGAATAAAAAAATGGCATCCCACGTGGTATCGTGACAAATTTTTCAATGACCACACTATCGTCAACAGTTCTCACACGAGATGCAATGTATTCTGTGAACACTGAAGCAAGCATCCTCCAATACCTGTCTGTGATGCATCGGTCCTAAGGACAAATGGTAAATATAAATTAGGTAACATCAACACTGGTCGAGCAGAAAAATTAACTTTGATCTTTTGCAAGGCATCATGACATTTGCCTGTCCCATTTGATTCTGTGAGGAGCCCTCTTTCTAGTCAACTCAGACAGGACGGATGTATTAAAGTCTTCTGTGTGACACCCCGCTCAAATTTCCCCGATTCAAAAATCTAGTTAACGTAAATTTCCAACCTATAACACTACTTCTATGTTTGAAAAATTGCCAAATGCAAGGTCAACCTACCGCTAAAACTTGGACAAAATAGTTTGAGTTTTCTACTATTACAGTTAAAAATCTATAAATAAATTCCATGTTTGACCTTGGTCTGAAGGCCAAAGTTAAATTTACCGCTTGAAAATCAACTAACGTACTCCTAAAATCTATTAATAGGCCATCGTAAAATCTAACCGCCAACATTTAAATAAAGGTTTGAATTTTCTAACATCAAGCGTAAAAGGAAGTCTCGCCCCCAAACACACACACGCTCTACCCTTCCCAATTATTTATGACGAACGCCGTAAAATTTTGGCCACTAACCAACTTGGTACCTCGTCTAAATAAGGGAGAGGGGAGGTGGTTTAAATGGAAAGCAAGCAAAATCGGTGTGTTTGAAAAAACTTAGATAAAGTATTTCTTTATAAATAAAGAAATTTTAAATATAAATGATGTCTTGAATTGTAGCGTTAATATTGTTAAATATAACACCATAAGAATTTTGGTTATAATAAATTATCTGGCCTTAGAAACATTTATTTTACTAATATTTTGGTTCAATGAAAGGAGCAAATAATTACGAAAAAAATTACACATATGAAAACGGGGACAAAATATTAAAAGAAACTTATATAGGAAGATAGAAGACAGTTGTCTGTTTAATAATCACTTTCAATATTAAAAATCGACCCACTAATAACAAACACATTGTATAAATAAACTTGGGACATACGAACAAACACACTTCTGAACTGCTCAAATTTGATAGCCTTCGGAAAAGTTAAATTTTCTTAACGCGTTTCTGATTGGTTAATTGTAGTTCAGGATGGGGCAAATAAATTAACATTCTGCCGGCATAGTGCGCCATTTGAGAAAAACTAAAACCACAGCCAGATTGAGAGCAGATGAAAAGCATTGATGTTGAATGCCTTTGCCGTCTGGACGATAGCGGTCAGAACTAAACCATTAACCGCCAGTCAATGTTGTGATTGTGTGTTTTATTCTTTACTTGCGGTAAGATAAATAAGTTTATTGATATTTCCTTAACATGTACAGGCCACACAGATGGTGCGCAATACATTTATGTTGTTCGACATTGCCTATTAGAAGAGATTACGACAACCAAGTAGGAATGTGCCTTAAAATATTACACCCCGCATGGTTGTCGCACGGAAGGTCCAGTGTTCAAATCCTGGGTAAGCCACTCATGTCTGTTGTTTTTCTGTTGTCTGGTGTTCTACTTCTTTATTTCCTGCGAGTGCCTAATAACATACCTTTATATTTGTTTCATATTAATTTACTGTTTACAGGCCTCGAGTTTCCCTCCCTTATGTGTAATAAATGTTTATACAATACCAAACCTACCCACTATCCTGTTCTCACTGTTCTAGTCTACTATCATTTACTGGACACAGTATTAAGGTCCTTGTCTTGTTGGATTCGGCCTATACTGCTTGATAGAAATACAACAGAAGTGATTGCGTCATTAATAGGCTGAACTGCCCATGGTGAACTTCTGGTGTCATGTATTGTGGTTCGCACTGTTGACCTGCCATTAAAACATCATTTTTTTGATGATGCGTAGATGGCAGAGCGGATAGTATGATTCGCTTGCATGGCTAGGCGGGGTAGTCGCACGGAAGGTCCAGTGTTCAAATCCTGGGTGAGCCACTCATGTCTGTTGTTTTTCTGTTGTCTGGTGTTCTACTTCTTTATTTCCTGCGAGTGCCTGATAACATACCTTTATCTTTGTTTCATATTAATTTACCTATTGCACGTTCGGAGAATGGTGCCCAAAGTATGAACCATTTTTAAATGCCACTGCCATTCGAGCATCGCAATTATTACCAAAACGAACAAAAACGAGCTGATGATTTGAGTTATGCAGTTTGAAAAGACAAGCAACCCTTACGTCACCCATAGGCTGACAATTATTTTTAAGTGCAAACCAAGATGCATAAGATGGAACGTTGTACATCAGAACAGTGCGGTCAAGTGAACTTTGATCTAGGCCATTTCAAAATTGAGCCCGAGAATAATTTAATTTATCATGTGACGCGCGTGCCCAGCTGTTCTTCTTTCTGACATGTTGCTCTTTACATATCGTAATGGTGGCACCATTGTGATCGTCCCTATAATCTTCCTTAAAAGCAGCATAGTTAACAACTGCCAAGTTAGCAGATTGAGTATAATTATCAAAGCTCTTAGTCGTATTTGAGCATGTCGTAAACAATTGCTCACGAGGTGTAGCTTGATATTCAACTTTGAAATACACCTTTTCACTACCCTTATCAGTTAAGTTAGTGTCAGCATTGTGAATTACCACAATGCAGTCATCAATATTCTTCTTCTTCTTCTTCTTCTTCGTTCGCCCTGAAAAGGACGGTGGTTGCGTTGTGTCTGTTTACAACGTAGCTGTGATATCTGCACCTTTCGGTCGACACATCCGACTTCTGCACGGCATTTTTTAGGACCGGGTTTGCCTTCCCATTTCGATCCACACTCGCGCAGCCAGCCTGCACAGCTGCAGACTGTTTCCAGGACCACCACGTGGAGGTGGAGTGCGGTCTTGACCAGCTCTGGTTCGCTGGTCCTGACGCAGGCAGTCAAGCTATGAGTCGCTGACTGCGGTCTCTATTGCTGCGTCTTGAGGTCCCAGTCATCAATATAAGTATTGGGATTCACTGGTGGATCATAGAAACCTGTGTCCTGATGCACCCGAGAGACACTCGTGTTTCCAGGTAATGGGTGATGTCTTGCCCATTGATCAATGTCCGCCTGGGAACACACATGTGCATGAGGCCCATTACCAACAATTAAGTCGATTGGGGTTCATGCAAGGCGCAGGCACGAACCATACCCAAGAAAAATGGAGTGCAAATTTCTATTTTTCAGAAGCATCATTATCCTTCTATCTACAACTCTGCCACGAGTAATCTTGTGCGAAGGTATACACTTGTGAAGGCCCACATCAGTTACTCTTGAATTTTTGCCACTGTGACATCTAGAGGAAAAACATCTCTTAACCCCACAGCAAACAGGATTCAGCAAACACAAATCCTATGAAGATCAGATCACTTATATAACTCAGAAAATTGAGGACGCTTTCCAAGAAAAAAAAAGCACACACTGGTGGTTTGGGTGTGGGTGGATTTGATGTTAATAGATGTTGCTTCTAGTGTACTGAATGAGGTCAGCTGTGAAGGTCCCTGATTATAACAAATTTTGGGTTGAGTTATCAGAGTACCTTTCTACTACCACCTTATGACCTCAATCAGACTTATTCTTGACTAGTATGTATGATGGCTACGTATAATGTCTAGAGTTTTGCAAGTGTGTAATGTAGTGTAAGTAAAATTACTACAAATACATTTAAATTCTATCACACACACACACACACATATATATATATATATATATATATATATATATATATATATATATATATATATATATATATATATATATATATATATAAGACAGGGTCAATACCACAACGGCAAACAAACTGACACTCTATTGTACAACTTATAGAAGTCTGTGGCTGAAAATTGTGTAATATGCTAGATTACAATTTATTTGCCCTGATTCAGAATTTTCTGAGTCAGGACCAACAACAAAATGAAATTTATGGTTTTATTTACATAAATATTTATAACACAATGGATCTTCTGTCCATACAAAGGACTATTATAATCAAATTATATGTAGGTATTACTCTAATCTGGGTGACACTGGTAACTAATGATGGTGTGGGGTGTTTGCATCATTCCTCTTCTTTATATTCGTATATTGTGGAAAAGTTATTAAATAATCAAAGATTTTATGTCTCTATTAATAAAGTCAGCGGATGACCGTTGAAGTGACGACACATAGGCACTTAACTGTAGGTGGATAGTAGATATGATGCAGACAATTTCCTTTCGTTCACGTGAATGACCAGACTGACACAGTCCCTGGTGTAGAATAGTATAGTAGACCGCTTGGTCCAATAAAGTTTCACTTCTCTCTCTCTCTCTCTTTCTCTCTCTCTCTCTCTAGTAAAATCGCCAGGGTCCTGGTACTACCGCAGCACCAGAACAAAAAACCATGAAGCAAGGTTATGATTCTGTACAACATATGTACAATATTTTTCCACAATCAATACATGGCATAATTCAATAAAAGAAAAGGGTCAGATCTCTCTGACCACCCCATTTCAACCATTTACTTCTGAGATAACAACTCATACCAGTGCTCCTGTTATTTTCCCTAATGACTACAACGCCTCTGACACTGCAACAATGATTCTCTCCAATAGAATATTGTGGGTTAGCCTTCACACTGGTAACTGTGGAAATCATTTTAAGTAATATAACTCATGTCAATTTTTACTGCTTGTGCGCAACACCACAGGCCCTGCATAAGTCTGCTGGGGACCTCTGTACTTAGTCGTAACGCCTTCCCAATCAAGCAGTATCTCATACACCAAATTTTGTTGTAATAATAAGGTTAATAAAGTCATTCTTACCACAATTTAGAGAAATATCACAAACATACGTTGACTGGCATTAGCATTAAGGTAAGTTTAGCTTTGCCCCAGTCCAGACTGCCAAGAATTATTATTTCACTCTAGGCACTGCTGTTCTCAACGCAGCTTGCTTTCAAAAACTTCTGTATTAACTGGCGACAAGCCTTTGCTTGCTTTTGTCAATATTATCAGACCGGCCCAATCAGCGAGGGTCTAGCTTTTTTAATTCAAAATTTAAAAAAACAAAAGCCAAACTCCAAATTTCTAGGAGTGAGTCTTCAAAATATAGTTAGCTTTTTTGCCTAACCAATACCCTCCTTCCTGTACTCTTCTATCAACCAATCGGAATTGAATCAATCTAATGCCTCTTTTTAAACTGGCGTCCCCAACTAACGTAATGGATAAATGAGCAAAAACAACAGTCTGTCCGCGTTAATTATTACAGTCGTTTCGTTCTTGCTACTGGAAAAATGTCCGAGTTACTACTAATTTGTGCGTTAAAGTTAAAATATTACGTTAATTCAGACGGTAGGTTGGTGACATCGTTAATTGTAATGTCTCAAAACCGTCGTGTTAGATCGTTTTTATAAGCATTTCCTCTGCACCAAAGGCAGCGCTTACTGGCGTAGAGATGATAAGCAGACATAGGATTAAAATCTTACTGAATTTAACGATTATTTCACAGATATCGCTACACACCTCCCTTCCTAAAACATGCATTCACTGTAGGTTCTAATCTGTGAGATAACTTAGCGCAAATGAAGTCCTACATGTTTTTCTAATTTTCATCATAAGGATGTCTGCTGAAAAAATCGGCACCCACTTTCTGAGAGCCGGGAATATATTCAATCATAAATGAATAAGGCTGTAATAGTAAGGACCATCTTAATAATCTGGCATTTTCATGCTTTGCCTGTGATAAAAATACGAGAGGCTGATGATCTGTTTGGACCACAAATGTCCTACCATACAGATAGATCTGGAATTTTTTTTATAGCCCACATTAACGCTAAACATTCCTTTTCACTTGTTGAATAATTTGTTTCCGCTTTGGTCAAATTGCGGCTTGCATAAGCGACTGGGTACAATTCCCCATCTTGTGAGGAGGACCTTTGCAACAATGTGGCCCATAAGACCACATTGCTTGCGTCACTTCTCATGACAAATTCTTGATTTAAGTCTGGCAATTTCAATACCGGCTTGCTTGTGAGTTTTTCTTTTAACTCTTGTATGCTAATTCACACTGTGCTGACCAATTGATTGTATCAGGTTGTCCCTTACGCGTTAAATCCGTCAGAGGAGCACATATAGAGTTAAAGTGTTTAATGTACTTTTGGTAGAAACCACACAACGACACAAAATATCGCACATCTTTTTTTGTTTGTGGCCTTGGTGCTCTTTTCAATTTTTCCAGATTCTTGTGGTCAGGGGTCATGCTACTCTGATGTACGGTATGTCCCAAGAATTCCAACTCTTTACATCCAATACAACATTTTGTTGGTCTAGCAGTCAAGTTAGCCTCTCTGAGTCTATCAAACAGCTATTCAAAGAGGTAACGTGTTCCTCAAATGTTTCATTAGCGATAAGAATATCATCCATGAAATTCGAGATGCATGGATTTTTCAGGGGATCCAACAATTTTCGCATCATCCTTGAAAACACAATCGGGGCATTTTTCAACCCAAACGGCAACATGTTGAACTCATAATGACCTTCCGAGGTGCTAAATGCTAAGTAAGGTCGAACCTCAGGCTTTACTGGAATTTGATAATAGCCACATTAGAAAAATATTTTGCCTTGTTCAGTCTGGCAAATAGTTGATTTGTATCAGGTAATGGATCCACCTGACCTTCTGTGACAGCATTCAGTTTCCTGTAATCTATGCACAGCCTATGTTCCCCAGATGGTTTTCGCAACAGAACCACACTAGAGCTGTAAGGAGATTCACTGTGAGAAATAATCCCTTCTTGTAACAAATAATCTATCTCCTCTTTCAAAGCTTTTTCCTTAGCGAAAGGAATAGAATAGGGCCTGATACAGATGGGTGTTGGGTCTAGTAGTTTCATATCATATTCCAACAAATTTGTGTGCCCCGGCTTATCCGTTAACACGTCTGTATGTTTCTCTAGGACCTTTTGAACCTGCTCCCTCTGTCCTTTTGTCAGGTCATTACTGATCTTCACCTGTGCAAAAGTTTCACTGGGCTTCGGTGGATATTCAAAAGAGGTGAGCGGGTCATTTTTCATTTCGGTTGCGATAGACAAGGCCATTAAGTGTGTTCCTTCCTGGATTTGCCTGTCCAGATATTTCTTCAGAAGGTTCACATGATAGACTTTTTCCTTTCCCTTCTTGTCTATCTTATAATTTGTTCTGGATACCTTTTCCAAAACTGTATACGGACCTTGCCATCCGATCTGAAGTTTATTGCTGCTGTCGGGCAATAGAAGAAGCACCTTCTCCCCTACAGCAAGCTCCCTATCCTTCGCTTTTTTATTATAATAAGCAGCATGCTTTTTCCTGGCTTGTCTCAAATTATTATTTGCCAGTTTCCAACTAGTTTTTAAACGAGTGGTCAGTTCGTTCACATATTGATATGATGAGGTAACAGTCTCTTCTGCCTTCTCATCGGTCCAAGTCCTCAACAGGGTTACATATGGACTTTTAATTTTGCTGAATTATTTTGCATGGTACCTGTATGGTCCCTGACATTGGAAGCCTTATAGTGAGGACGTTTCTTCCTTGTATCATCACTCACACATCGTCCACTGCCAATTCTTTTCCGGGGTTTTTCTCCCCACTTTAATTTCATTGTGAGAGATCTTCTCTCTCTTTTATCTTTCCCCAGTTCACATAATTCCGACTGAGGGATTGTCGGCTTATTCTGGGTTACAACTCTTTGTACTCGCCGCATAGTTGCCATTTTAATACATTCAAGCGAAGACTGTGTGAAAAGGGGGCTCTCATTCCACTTTGTCTACTTTATTATAATTATTTTTCCTTTCAGGCCTAAGTTTGCCCCGTGGCGTGTCTAGGTCCTGATCCTTTTTCCCACTTGTGGGTGTTCCCTCATGAAATATGCCGCAGGCTTCTACAAAATTCTCAATAATTATCTTTACATCTGGCCAGTAATATTTTTGAGAAATCTTTTGGCAGATGGTACCTACTTTCTAGTGGTCCCCATCTTTTCCAACATGTAATCTCCTTATTACATTTGCCCTATATGCCTTTGGAAGTACCAACTGACCGTGACCATTGGATTCAGTTCCAGCCTTCCTATCAGATGTGACAGCCTGTGGTCACTGTATCATGAATCATATATGGCAATGTCTGTCCAGGTTCGCTTACCTCTGTGGTTAGTTATGATATGCTGTATACCACACAGTCACACACACAGCACGTGATGCGATAACGCCATGGTAATTTGAATACTGTTTATTTACATATGAGAGAATCATTGCTGTCTGCTCTGACCTCCACATTTGGTCCATCATAGAATATACAAT
Organism: Oreohelix idahoensis; assembly: GCA_024509875.1. Lineage (NCBI taxonomy): Eukaryota > Metazoa > Mollusca > Gastropoda > Stylommatophora > Oreohelicidae > Oreohelix > Oreohelix idahoensis. Next base: position 41,892 of record JAMPIV010004634.1, read on the forward strand.
GTAAGTTCTTTCTTTCCTCACTCTCTCTCTCTCTCTCTCTCTCTCTCTCTCTCTCTCTCTCTCTCTCTCTCTCTCTCTCTCTCGTTCAGTATCGAATCTACACCTTATGACCTTTTAACCATCAGTGATCATTCAGGTGTTATAGTCTCTAATTCTGTTCTTTCTTCCTTACAGTTTTCTTAAATTATTGTTATTTATATCCTCTCAGTGTTCATGTTATCTTGATGGGACCGGGCCTCTCCGGGGTTGTTAATTTCCCTTGCCTCACTGCAGAATATGACTATTGTCTATGTGTATTGTAAATCACTCTACGTACCTTTTCCTTTCTGAATAAAATCTAACTCACACCATTTCTCCTTCTAGACAAGAATTCGCACTATTCAATATTTCGGGTTAATCATTACCCAAACTACTTCTTGTCCATGAAATAATTATCATTTGAACTACTTGAGTAAGCCATTAACATGGCTACCCGCGTATATGCGGCTTCCCTCTCTGGCTCCCGTTTCTGGACTGCCCGCTGAGAAAGCGTGATTCATTGGATTACCGTTCACCTCTGTCATGCACAACATTGTTCGCGCATCTCCTTTTTGTACTCTATCTGAACCTTCCCATTCCTAATTCTCTTTATTCCTTCCCTTTGACTGTAAATCGTTCCCTAACTGCCACAATAACAATTTGTTCTTCATATAATAGTCCCCTTTGCTTGGAGGTGTGTGGCATTTAGGTAGTTTTTTTAAAGCATGGCTTGAGTGTCCTGTCTTCAGCCTGTGCCTTCCTCATCTATTCTGGATGAGTATTTATTGGTTCATCTTCTTCCTGTCTGGATTGTGAACGGGTCTGGACTGTTGCCAAGACCACAGATCTCTTGGGATTCCCCAAGAAGACATAACGGCACCCCAATATCAGAGGGTAGGTGGAGGCGTCTAGCACTGCTGCTCTGATTACTCCTTCCACATAGCGAGTTTTCACCGTTATCCTGGCAATGGGAAGGGTCATAAGTGGGATGTCCTTGGTCGCCCCTTATATCTCCACTGTTTCTGTGGTATACTGATCCGGGTTCACCAAGTGCGCACTCACCACAGAATCAAAATCCAAATCGGTATCGTAAAGGCACCTATTGGTGACCCCATTACATACCACATCCTCACACACTGGGGGGGGGGGGGGGGGATAAGGCTCCTGCTGTCCAGTAGGTTTTAACTTTACCTCCTTTTTCCCAAACTTCATAGCAGCAAATCCAGCAGGTTTCCTGTTACATATTTTGGTGTCATGTCCTTCCCTCTTACACCATCTACAATATAATCTACCTTGATGAAAAGGTTTTCTTTCCTCATATTTCCTGTCAGTGAATTGTGGGTTTTTATTTTTATAATCATTGCGTGGCCTATCAAAATTTTGCTTACCCTTATTACCTTGATCTTTGTTGTCAAATCTGTTAGAGTTTTGTGGAGACTTATAAATGTCTAGATGTTTCTTTTTGACGCCAGCTACCTCTGCCTAGGCTGCCTGATACCTTTCAGCGACATTAAGTAATTCACCCAGCCTCTCTGCTCCTGGAGATATTCTCTCATTGCGCAATAAGATCATTTCTTTAAGATCTTTATCTTAACAAAAGAGCCTGCTTTAACATGTCATAATTGTCTTGGTCATCCCTGCTCATTTTTGAGAAAACTTCATAAGCTGTTCCCCTAAGACCTTGGGATAGCTTCAAGCTCCATCCTTCCTTTTCTAGCCCATAAGTTGTAGCTAATACCTCATACCTACTTAAATATGATTCAATATCATCATCTCTTTCAACAAAATAATCTAAGTGGAACCCCATAGCTGAGTTAGAGGCCCCCTGACTAGCAGTAGCATCAGAGATAGAGGGGCTGTGACCATTTTCAGGAGCATGGCCTTGCAACTCTAACTCCCTTAGTCGCAACTCATGATCCCTTTGTAATCTTTTATCTTCTGCTTCCCTCTCGGCAGTCAATCTCTTTTCTTCTGCTTCCCTCTCGGCAGCCAATCTCTTTTCTTCTGCTTCCCTCTCGGCCTTTTTTTCTTCAAATTGGAGCCTTTTTATCTCAGCCTCTCTATCAGCCTCTAAGGCTCTAGCCTCCTTGTCAGCCTCAATTTGTAACCTTTTGATTTCTTTCTCAGCCTCTAATTCG
>JAMPIV010004635.1:0-61316 GCA_024509875.1 Oreohelix idahoensis
CTTCATCACAGCTACACAATTACATAAAAGCCTGTCCCAATCCCTGGACTCATAATAGCTTTCACCTCACCGCTTCTTCATAAAATACATAATATGGCCTGACCACCCAGCAAAAACATTAGAGTCGAACATTATCTCAATAAGCAACTACGGTAGGCCATACATCCACGAAAAACCACACACAGACAGCGTTGACCACTCCCGGTCAAAACGCTCCGTATCCCTACTCTTCTTTCCGGGATCACACACTCTAGTCTCGCCAAAAAACCCACAAAACGAGACTCCCGCTGTTTTTGAACACACCTCCAAAAACATTACAGAATAAATACCTCTCAGTCATATGAGATAAAAGGCGTTCACCACGCTTTTCTGTACTCTGTCACTCAAAATATAAAGGACTATGTTTTCTAATCTATAAACGTTAAACAAAACCTCAGCTTAATCAGGTTATACTATGTATTTGTAACTCATAAATCGACTTTATCCAAAAACATTATTCCGAATTACTGACCCCTCATCATAGGAATCACTCGTTAACAGTTTCCCCACACACACCAGGAGAAAAAAATGATTCTATCATTTTTTTGAAAAATTAGAACTCCCAAAACGAAAAAAATTTAAAATATAAAGAAAATCTAACATATATGGTTTAACAAAATACATCTTATGATAGTCAAGAAAATAGTATATCTAACAAAAAATTAGCAGTAAATTGTAAAGTAAAATAAAACAATCATCAAACGTCACTGATATATTAAAATTAACTCAATTAGAAAAACCAAGCTAAGTATTCTCCAAATTAATCAATTACAGAACTAAGTATAAGAAATACAAATAATGCTCAAAAACAAGCAACAAACAAAATAAATAGAAATGATATATATCAATTAAAACAAAGTATAATTCGAATAGAAAGTAAAAAGTGAAATCAACATATGGAAAAACACATATAATATCACATAATGTCAAAAATCATGTAAAGCAAATACAACTATTCCCTGATCTGAAAGTTACCTCAGATACTTGAACAATACAAAGAATGAAATGTCTAATAGCGTAACAGAAAGAAGTACACCAAGCATAAAGTGAGACAAGAATGAAACACGGAAGGTATAAACAACATATCAGATTACTGCTAAAAGGACAACAGAAAAAAATGTAAAGAGAATGACGATAGTCAACTAAAGACAGATTGAAAAGTAAAGATGCACATGTAGAAAAAGTTTAACAATTACCTTAACAATAACAAATTTAAATCACACATCATATAATATAAGTTAATACAACTTACGATAAAAAATTATAACACAAAATGAACAAAAGTATATCTATACTAACAACACCAAGAGAAAAAAAAAACTTATGACAAAAAAAATAGTAAGTAATTTAACCAAATATAAAACTATGCATAACTAATAATAAATTATACAAGATATCGCACAAACAAAAAATAAAACGCTATACAACAGCTATCAAAAAGATTTGCACTGACTCAGGTCACGCCAAGCGCTAAATACAGAAAAATACATCAAAAATTAACAAACATATTTGCCATAGGAACTAATGACACTACACATTACTAACCGATAATATAAACTGATTAACATTGCATCAGAAAAAATATTACACCGTTCAAAAAAAATACATTTTTCAAAAAAAAAATAGACAAAAAAGTTTTCGTCACGCACTAAGTTGCATAAAAATTTATTTCCTTTTTAACAACCAATTCAAAAGCTATATTTAAATAAAACTATACAATGAAATCGATTCTAAGAAAATGAAGGACATATGAAACAATCTATTTCTAAACAGGGACACACATTAACAAATGTAAGTTTTTTTTTTTTTTTTTTTAAATATACATCACATAAAACATATGAAAAAAAATGCAAGTGCTCATGAAATTATCTAAAAGTAAATTATTGCACCATTACAAGGTAATGAGTTTTGTTGGCATAGGGCTTGCAAACTCAAAACATGTAACAAAAAGTTATCCTAACCAAAACTGCTACAAAAACAACCAAACCAAAAAAATCCACTGCAAGTTCAACAATGGAATATAGCTAACACATAAAAACAAAAAATCATGGCAATCAAATGATGCATTTAAAAATTTCAAAACGAAAATTACATGTTTTTGCAAATCAAGAAAACATATCATTTATTAATAACTAACCCAAATACACAAAATCCAACAAAAAAATATTTACAGTTTACATAAGTAAAAAAAAAAAATTCAGATGGAAATCTCTCGCTTTCCTGTCAACATGTCCTGACCCTGGAGCAAGCAAAAACAATCAGATGTTTAGTGGGACGCAGACAACAAGTTACGCTTGAACGCACACACGGATGCTGAGTTTTTGACCCACTTTTCTCACTACTAACTATGATCACAGGTAGCCTTGACTGTTATCGTAAAGTCGCTTCTGTCAAAATAATATGAATGAAACTTTCCATTTTAATGAATGGTACAATCTAAGGAGAAAAAACGTAGAAGTCAAATTACAATTACCCATTATTTTGATCCTTGTAAAAGTAATGGTCCTTTTCATCAATGCCCGTCAGCTCTTGTTTTTACAATCTCTAGACATCACAGAAGACAATTACTGCCGTAGGATGAAACAAAATGTTACATTCACAACACCGAGACGACTTTCTCGTGGCTGAACAAACAATTATCAGTACATAGTATTTAAAACACCTGTGTTATTGTTACCTTGTTTACCTCTATTGACAACTGACTATGGGGCTCATGTTGAGCAAAAGTTAGCATACTTGCGCTTGTTATTTGTCCTATGACGAAAATATCTATCATTACAGTTGCCTTGTTTACAAACAAATGACTTTAGTCTTTTGCTGAGCCAAGATTACTCTGGGTGGATGTAGAGAAATATGTGGATAGCTATTATCTCTCTTTATATTATTGTCAATTCCTCTATTATGGACAAAATTATTATGTCTATAACCCAAGTTAGCCATTGTTGTTATTAACATATCCTTCTTTGACAAAAATGTCCACTAGACAGCAATTGCTGTTCTAGTAGCAAAATCATTACTAGATTGATAGTTTTTTCTTACAGTTATTTCTACCATAACTTATAGAATTCTTTGGGATCAAAATGTTGAAATCCGCTAAATTGTTTACAATTCCTTGGAGAATCCAAAATTACCCCTTGATAAACTACCTTGGAGGTACTGACTAATCTTGGGTAGTGATTATATCTCTATTACCACAAAACTGTTATCCTTTTCCATCTTTAGGAATATTGTTTACCAATCCCGTCAAAACTGGCATGTGTGCTGAGTTTGACAAGTAACTGGATCTTTAGAATGCTTATTTTCCTGGACATAGTGGGTTTTCATTACTTGGAAAAAAATAGTACTACGTCTATATTTCCTGTTTACAAGTTTATCAGAATCTGCATCAGCATACCACCCTGGCTTGATCTTAGTGAGCTCTAACCTGCTTTTTCTCACATTTGTTCTTTCGTAATTACACAGGAACGTGCTGCTATACCAAAAATCTTTATTAGACTGGGACGCCAAGAACTATCAATAGAGATATTCATTCAACTATTAACTCGTTACCTTTGTAATTCCCTCGAAAAGATATATGTTTACAATTGTAATCGGTTCTCTTTATGAGCAAAAAGTGTACTATGGTGCTGGCTTTTTTCGGCAACTTTATGTCTACTTACAGTTCAACATAGCAGAAGACCACATTTTTTTATCCAAGACGATGTTCAAACGGTTAAACCATCCACTCGTTTCCTGGACCTGAGCCAAACCTCATAAACATTTCTATGTGAAGATCTGTTTCATTAAGTTTCTCTATTTAAATCATTAAGAGCCAAAACTCTGCAACTTTCTTATTGCTAGCAATTTCTCAATCTTCGAAAAACCTTTTCTTTCTCAGTCGTGAATCTCTACCAATGTCTCACTTTTCCATCCTGCTCTTTATTTACCTTTATTGACTGTGTTTTCATTCCTCACCATTATTATTTTTCGCTAGCTTCATATCGGACTTCCCCTGGAAATACAGTATTCTTATCTTCAAGTTTATCAAAACACATACATCCAATGTATCATTTCTTATGTATAATCTTTCTTGCTCATTGGTTTCCTTTTTTAATTTTTCATACATGTCTTTTCTTCGTTTGGATCTCTTGTGTAAGGTTTTTTCAACCTCTCCATGGCATCCTAACATTTCTTCTGGACCTCTAAACTCTGTAACCCATTAACAGTGAAGAATCCAAACTTGCTTGTACTTAAGCAAGTTCCAGGTTTTGATCTATTTAAATCACTTGTAAGTTTAGCTAATTTTTCCTTAAGGTATTACTCTCTTCAGCTTTACCTTTCAAGTACTCTTTTCTCTTCCTGTTCTGTTAACTCTTACTTTTCTCATCTTCCAGCTTCTTTCTTTCAGAAATGTCACAAAATGAATTATGTTGTGTTTACTCTTCAATAAATTGTCGTGTTCAACATGAATATTCTTATACACAAATACACGAAGATCGAGCAGCAGCAACCTTGCTAAATTCCTAGCCATTCTTAAATGAGGGATTGACTTAAATCTGTTCCACAGCAAAATCCCTTAATGCTCTCGATGCACTGACCAACAATTCGTCCATACACGTGTGCTTCCAGTTCTTGGTTCCTTTTAATCTCTGAAAATTTTTTCCCTCTTGAAATAAATATTCCAATAAAGGCCACATATTATCAGGATCCATTTCATCATCCATAGTTACTTACTTAATGAGTTCACTTATATATGTATTAATGATCTTTCTATACTTCCTGACAGCTACATCATCATACAGTAAACTGCGACTATTGCTCATGACTGTCAAATCAATTTCTGTATAAAGAACCTTTATATGGTCATATCCATATCATGGAATACAACATATGTTAATATCCATAACTTACTTATGCATTAAATTCTACTTATATGTCACTATAGACATAAACAACAACTACAACAGAATACAAAATGCATAGGAATTCAGAAGGCCTGACGACATATGTGAAAAACAACACACTTTACAGAACAAAAATCACTCATCTGTTAATATTCCATTGCCCTCCGTCAATACTTTAAAATATCACATAATTCTGACCTAACACAGTCTACTGCCGAAAGGTACTAGAACTAGACTCTTCCCTTCAGGTCCTCGCTTCAGTAAGTATGTGCTCGCAGTACTGCATAGGAGCACATGATGATCGTAACAGGAACACAGGCAAAACCCTCTTTTGCCTTGAGGTAATACTTGCAAAATGACTGGTACAACTGCACATATACTCGATCTTGAACACGCTATTCTTCCGACGTTGGATCACTTCATAAACTGCTGATAATTTCGCTGCCACATCTGACAGAAATTGTAGACCACAGATGGTTGTTTGTTTTCCACAGCCACGACACAGGACAGGTCAACCGACAGTGCTATAAAGATGATTGTTACCACGAATAAGGCGTTTCCCAAATTGCGTTACACAGGTATCCTACAAAACCTAGGTCACGGTTTGAAGCACATGAGATTCAGGTCACGTATGAAGTGCTCTCAAAACGACTGTTCGTGGGGTGTCAGAACCCCGAAAACAAAATCTATCAAATGATACCAGATTTGTGGTATCTGTATCGATAACAATATTATCCTTCAGTCTGGTTAAATAATCTCTCAAGTTAGTTTTCTGGTTAATTCCTGGGCAAAGCGATACTGAGTACTGAGTATTGATACTGAGTAATGTGATATTGTCCAACTGTTGTTGTACGAGCCATGTACAACAGAACAAGCCACGCCCACAAAGGGCTAATTATAATAAAGTTAAGTTCACCCAAACTCTTGTCACGCAAATTGTCAAATGAGTTCGTTCCAAATTGTACTGGAAACCACCACTGATAAAGTTAACCTTCCTTTTTTAATGAAGACCAAGCTGAATCTTATATGGAGATTAATGTCAGTGTGTTGTGTCATGTGGGGCGATGAAGAGTGTGTGTATCTGGAACAGACACTCACCACAGGTACACATATCAGAAGCAGTCATTGAATCGTGTAAACGCCTGGTGACCTTTAATGACGATGATAAAGTTACGGCACGATCACATCAATATACAGTTTGAATTACAACACGAACACGTAGGCATTAATATAAAGTTCACAGTGAAAAATACACGCTATCCCCAGCGCTCAACAGAAGCTGCAAACTCCTGGGCAGTTTAATAATATCTTTGGCCTATAAATAACCATAAAGTTCACAGTGAAATATAACACGCTATCCCCAGCGCTCAATAGACAGACTGCACTCCTGGCAGTTAATAATATCTTGGCCTATAATACCAGCTTCAACCACAGGCTTCATAAATGTTACCTTAATATGGCCTCATAAATACATTAATAATGGCCTGTTTCCCAATCCTGGACTCATAATAGTTTTATCACAGATTCCCAGTATTAAATACATAATATGGGCCTTGTCCCAATCCCCTGGACTCATAATAGCTTCATCAGGGGGGGGGGGGAGCTTCACAAATACATAATATGGCCTGTCCCAATCCTGAACTCATAATAGCTTCATCACAGCTTCACAAATACATAATATGGCCTGTCCCAATCCTGGACTCAATAATAGCTTCACCACAGCTTCATAAATACATACATATATGGCCTGTCCACACAGCAAAAACATTAAGTCGACATTATTCCAACCACTACATAAGCATACAACCACGAAAAACACACACAGACAGCGTTTGAAACCAACTACCCGGTCTCCAACGCTCCGAAATCCCTACACTCCTCTCCGGGATCACACACTCTAGTCCCGCCAAAAAACCCAAAACGAGACTCCGCTGTTTTTGAACACAGCTCAAAAACAGTACAGAATAAATACATCTCAGCATTTGAGATAAAAGCGTTCACACGCTTTTCTGTACTCTGTCACTCAAAATAAAAGGATATGTTTCTATTATAACGTTAAACAAACCTCAGCTTAATCAGGTATGTACATCCTTAACAACAAGATTTCTGGGCATAACTTTAGATAAACAACTAAATTATAATAAACTTATAAACAATTTAGTAGATAGCTGTAGGGGACCCCTAAATATACTAAGAATAGTAAAAGGTAATGGATGGGGGGCCAGAAATAAAATAATGCTTATGTTCTACAAGTCTTTCATCAGGGGGAAACTGGATTATGCCAGCATAGTCTATGACTCAGCTGCAGCTTCTAACAAAGCAAAACTGGACAGGATTCAAAATGCAGCCATGAGAACCATTACAGGTGCATTTATATCAAAACCAGTAGAAGCGATAGAAGTAGTTCTTGGCATACCACCCCTTGGTCTAAGACGGAAAGAACTAAGATTAAATTATTGGAGTAAAGTAGCACAAGAAGTGACCCACCCAGCACACAAAGCATTTGTCAGAAATTAACTAAGTGTATGAGACGTCCCCTTAAACAAAGATTGATATCCAACAGGGTGGAGAACTATAGAAGACCTAACGCAGTTCAAAGAACTATCAAACACAATTGAAAATAGTAATAAATATAGAGGCAAAATACCACCCTGGGAACTAAAAACACCAATCATAGACTACTTACTTACTGAAATGTTCAAACAAAACAGAAGATAAGGAAGCCAAAATGATAAGTAGAAAGTTCATAGATCAACTAACTAAACAAAGTCTGGCCATCTACATTGATGGATCCAAGGGTGATAGTGGGCAACTAGATGCCGGAGTTGTAATACCACAGTGGGGAATAAAAAGGAGCTACAGTGTAACTGAAAGAGCTTCGATTTTTACCGCAGAGATGGTAGCAATTCTTAAAAGTTTAGAAATAATCGAAGATTACCCACCAGAAGCTGTTACGATATCAATCGTTGCTGATGTTTACGCGAATGCTAGGTTGAGTAGACGAAGGGTTAGAATCATACTTTTTACCTGAACACAGCCACACAGTATCGTTCTTAGCTCGTACAACAGTGTTAGTGATTAATCAATGAGTTGGTGAAGACTGGTCCACATCCAAATTTATTCACAGTAGCTCCAACAATAATTCAGCATAAATAACATTAGGTAGATTGCATTCATTAAGGTCCAGTGTCAGTCCATCGTGGTAAACAATGTAAGAGGCATACAATTCATAAATCTCAATTCTGGCCGTACGAGACTAGCGTTCCGGTTAAAGCAAGCCGTGAACGAAGTATGGCGGCAAATGTAAATATATGCTGACGATCGAAAATGTTTACCTCAAAATACAGTCACAATGCTTCCCATGGAAGCTGTAACCCTTGACGGCCCATAAACACATCTTATACAATCGTGGCGACCAAATCTCATTACAAGCCACTGAGAAAATATATCGAATAACACATTCACCACGGGAACACAACCATGGCACGTCTCGTCAGGGCTGTTTACATTTTATCAATTGCACGGGAAACTGACCGCTCGGCTGCGCATGGGCAGACGATACATACGTCACGTTATATATTTATAGCTAATGCAGACAGCTGTATTTCAGCAAAGGATTGACATACGCCTGTGCGCAAAAGCCGTACACAACAACCACCCCGTCCTCTCGGGGAAAAAAAAACAAATGTTTTTTTTTCAAACATTCCCCGAATGAAAGAACGGCCAAAATTAAGTACATCATAATAAAAAAATCGTCAACAGTAGAACAATAAATTCTCAAAGTCCAGTCGAAGTCAAATCTACTGGAAATATTAATGAAAGTGCATGAAAAAGACTGTCATCAGTCAATACATTATCATAAGAATATGAGAGGCAGAAACAAAGAAATGTAAACTAATAATGCAATAAAGAAAAGATCATCTTGTAATGTATATGTTAAAGTAATGATATCACTATAGCATAAGAGAATTGTTACATAAAGAGAATCAAACTAATAAACATGCGAAATATAAGTAGGGTTATGTCTTTTAGGGAACATTAAGAAGGAAAAAAAAAAAAAAAAAAATTACAAGAATTTATACATCATGTAGTTTTCATACTGATCTATTGGTAAATATGGTACTGCATTGTTTCCAATTGGCAACAATATGTCTTTCACATGTGCTTATAGCACTAAAGTAGAGTTATCCATTTGACACGAAAGTAGATTGTTACTAAGCAACAAAATGTTCAGGTCCTCATAATATGAAGGTATCGAAAGTCAATCATCCAATGTAAATGAGTGGATCACGTAAATACATTTGAAAGTCACGCAGCAGTACTGAATGTCAACCATGCGCTTATATTTGGATCACATAATAATGTTAATTAGTATCGTTAAAGTCTTGTTGAGGGCAGCGGGAGAGTAAATCAGCTAACACATTTTCAGTGCCCGGAATAGCTTGGACATCAAATGCGAACGATTGCATCAAAATAGAATAGCGCGCAACTCTAGGATTCTTGTGGTTCGATTTCATGAGGAATGACAGGGAGCGCTGGTCTGATTGTATAATAAATCTTGATCCAAGAAGGTACCTCTCCAGTTTCAAAACAGCCCAGACGATGGCGAGCAATTCGCGCTCGATTGCTGGATATTTTCTTTCTGCGTCCGTCAGCTTCCGTGATATGTACAAGTTAGGATGAAGTGTACCGTCAAAATTCTGCATCAATACAGCACCAACACCTTTGGAAGACGCATCTGTGCGAAGATAGAATGTCAAATTTTTATTTGGTAACCTCAATATTGGAGGGGTTGAAAATAAACTTTTAATATGAGCTAAGGCTGCTTGGCACTCTTGAGACCAGTGCACATGATTGGGAGAGCCCTTTCTTAATAAAGCAGACAGATCAGCAGTGAGATTGGATAGATTCGAAATGAATCGACTGTAAAATTGAATAAGGCCGAGAATACTGCGCACTTGTTTCTTAGTTGTGGGCACAGATATGTTCAAAATCTTGGACACATTAGATAGTTCAGTTTTAAGCAAACCATGACCAACTCTATGACCAAGGAATGATATTTCTCCAAAACCGACAAAAATTTTAGAAGGTTTGGCAGTTAGATGGTGTGAACGTAAAGTGTCCAGCAGTGAAGTGAGACCTAAGAAATGATTTTCCCAAGAAGTAGTAAAGAGACATATGTCATCTATATATGTAATAATATCAGACCTGTTAGAAAAAATCTTACGCATCATCCTGACAAATGTGGCAGGAGCATTCATCAGTCCAAAGGACATAAAATTCCATTGAAATAACCCCTTAGGTGTTGTAAAAGCAGTAAGGGGCTTAGCAGTTTCCGATAAAGGAACCTGCCAGTATCCTTTTGTGAGATCAAACTTAGTGAAAAAAACAGCTGTAGCAAGTCTTGGCAAAAGGTCTTCTAATAACGGTAAAGGCTCAGCATCAAAGACAGTAATATTATTCAGTTTGCGATAGTCAATACATAGTCTTATATTGTTATCTTTCTTTCTAACAATGACAATCGGGAAAGCAAATGCAGAATTTGATGGTTCGATAATACCCAAACGAAGCATGTCGTCAAGTTCTTTATTAACCTTATCCTGAAAATGGATAGGAATGGGGTATGGTCGAACTCGAATAGGTCGATCATCCGTGAGAAGGATATCATGAGTGATAACCGATGTATGACCAGGGATGTCTGTCAGAACATCTGGGAAAGATTGAAGAAGATCAGACACCTGCTGACGTTGGTCGGATGATAAATCCGTACAGATAGAAACATCCTTCCACGTCTCAGTAGCAGTTAAAGGCATGACAGGAAGATCCATAGGTAAGTCAGGAAACGCAGATTCTTCCTCCTGAATCACAGACAGGGAAGAAAAATGAGTAGTATGCCTTGTGGGCTCATTTACTGCATGAAAGACAGCCTGAAGATATTCAGGTCGAGTATGGAATTCTTTGAGCATGTTTATATGGAAAGTTTTGTTTTTTCCCTTAACGTCAAGTACATAGTCAACATCAGAAATGCGTGAAATAACTCTGTAAGGACCACTCCAAGCAATGAGTAGTCTGTTGTCCTTTCTAGGAAGAAGCACAAAGGCTTCATCCCCAGGCACCAGGTGTCTTAGTCGTCTGTTACGATTCTGAAACTGACGAGCTTTTTCTTTAGCAGTTTCAGAAGATGCTGTTGCCAACTGACAAGCATCAATTATCTTATCGGAGGTTTACGACATACTCGTAAGATGACTTGGTGTCTTGAGTCATTTCTGAGTCAGTGAGCAAATCTTTAATAAGAGACATAGGACCTCTAGGTTGAGCTCCGAAGACAAGCTCGAATGGCGAGAAACCGGTCTGTTCATTTGGTACCTCACGGTACGCAAACAGCACGGCGGGTAAAACCCTGTCCCAGTCTTGTGGATAGCTGACTGTAACTTTGCCTAATAATTGTTTAAGCGTCCTATTTAGCCGTTCTACCATACCATTGCTCATTGGATGGTACACGGAGCTAAGCGATCTGTCAATGTTTAGTTGTTGCATAACACCAGTCATGGCCTCGGAGACAAACTGAGTACCTCTGTCTGATAGAAGTTTTCTAGGGAAACCTAGCCTGGAAAAGATTAAGAAAAGAGCATCAGCCACGTCTGAGGTGGTGATATTCTTCAGAGGTATAGCCTCTGGCCAGCGCGTGCACATGTCAATACATGTGAGGACATACCTGTGTCCTCTAGCTGACATAACAGGAAGTGGGCCAATAATGTCTATGGCCATCTTCTCAAAGGGACGTACAGGTATATCTGAAGCCTGTATCGGTGCCATGTGATAGGCTCCCTTTGCTTTGACCTCCTGGCAAGTAACACAGGAGCGACAATACGTAGCAACATCCCTAGATACACCAGGCCAAAAGAAGGAAGAGAGCACTCTGGATCTTGTCCTAGAGTAGCCCATGTGTCCAGCACAATGAGAATCATGGGCGTGTTGCAGGATATAAGTTCTAAACTGTTTAGGAACCATGACCTGTTGTTTAAGAGCAGAAGAATCTTTAAACATTCTGATCAGGATACCATTCTTAAGGATGTACCATTGACGAGGGGCATTATTTACAAGCATCTCCTCACCACTTACCAAACGAAAAAATTTCTGCAAAGAATCATCATCTCTTTGCAGCGTTGCAAAAGATTCTTTGTTAATAGTAGCATGAAAATCATAATCCTGATTTTCAGGCACAATGTTATCAATCGCTTGAGCTTGTGCTTGAGCCCTTGTTGTTACTGCATTCGCAGTTAAAATGTTTTGCCGTTCCCACTCAATAATTTCACCAGGTGTGCAATCTTTGCCACCGTGGATACGGCCAACAATAAGGTCAGTGATTGGGTTTTTTAAAAGACACACTTTAATTCTCCCTGTGAAAAATGGAGTCGCTATGTGAACAATAGCTGTGGGATAGAACTCTACTGTTCCCTCAAATGTGACACATTTAACAAAATCTCCAGTGTAGCATGATGGGTGCACCAGAGACTGGCGAACTCCCACCGTTATGCAACCAGTATCTCTAAGCACAGATACCTGCGTATCGTTTAATAGGCCTTTATGAAAATGTAAGGTGCCTGTACCATCTTGAGCAGCAAGTGCTGTCATTGTAGGAAGTGGATGACCGCATCTTAATGTAGATACCACATTAGGCTGAAATAAAGTTCGGCAATCAGGACACTGCGAAGCAGCTTCAAAGTCAAAAAAAAGAACAAGCAGCAGCCTGATTTACCGAAGGATTACTTTGAGTAGCACTAGATGTATCAGCAGATTGTGCTGAGTTAGCATGATAGTTTGTACGTTCAACGCTCCGAGAGCGGAAAGGATGGTTATCATTCTGATTATTATAAGAATAATTCCGGTTTCTATTGTCCTGTGAATAATTAGACCTTCTAGGAGTTGCATATTGGTTACTGTATCTATTACCATTCCAATTTCCTCTACTCCTGAAAAAATTATCATTTCGTTTCCATCCTCTCTGTGGTTGGAATTGGTTCTGTTCTGGTCCCCGAAATTGTCTAAAATTTCCTCTAGACGGGGGAGATTGATTATCGTAAGAGTTACCACCTTGAAAGTACCCATAGTTATTACCTCTACCACGACCAAAATTCCTGTCGAGACTCTGAGACCTTGGTCTTATGTTTTTGTTGTTCCAAGATGACGCTAATGCCAGAGGTAGAGACTGTTTGATGTGAGAGTTACTCACACATGTGCCTGGGTGAGCGGTAATAAACTGTCTTCCCAATTCTTCCACCAATGTCAAATCCGTAGGTTTCCGTTCATGAAGGTATGATAGGAACTGCTGGTTAACAGAAGACAACACTTTGTCTCTGAGCATTAAGTCCATTAGTGCCTCATATGTTTGTGGAATTTTCGCTAATTCAACCCATCTGTTGAATGTTAATTTAATGGCAGCAATAAATTCCGAGAAGTCCTTCCCTGTTTCTGGCAACATGGTCTTAAAACGCATGCGATAGCCATTTTCATCCAATTGGTAAAGTTTAAGCAATAAAGCTCTGGCAGCTTCATAGTTATTCCTACTGGGACCGTCCATGGTACAAACCGAAGTTAGTGCATCCCCTGTGAGGAATTCCATCAATCTACTACACCATTCAGATTTATCAATTTCATGTGCCTCACACACAGTCTGAAAGCGATTAAGGAAGCAAGAAATATCGTCTACGTTGGGTTTGAAAGTAGGCAAACGAAATCTACCAGATCCTGAAACATGTTTGTTTGAGGAACTTTGACTCTCAGAATTGTTTTGTTTAATATTTAGCAACTTGAGTTTTTCAAGTTCTAAAGATAACATCTTTTCATCATGTAATCTTTTTTTATCTTCTGCTTCCATCGCAAGTATTTTAAGTTTCTCTTGGCTGGCTAAATCTTCAGCTCTTCTTCTCTGCTCAGCTAATTGTTCATTTCTATTTTCTCTGGCCAATTCTTCAGCCCTATGTTTCTGATATTCAGTCATAGCAAATTCTTTTAGGGCTTCTCCTTCCATGGCAAAGGCTTTACCTTGTTTCACAAAATAGTCTAAGGTAGCCATTTTGTATCAATGTATACAAGTATTAAGTAATTGTCAGATTTGTATAATCAATAATATTAATGGCTACTAACAATGCAATCAATGAATGGTAAGGGGAAAAAAATAATGAAAAAGACAACAAATATAAATATAGATAAGAGAAAAAAAATATTTTGGAGCAGGATAAAGCACTAAGCGACAAAAGACATTATCAGTAAGCAACAAAAGAGAATATAAATGTCAAACTAAAGAGGAAAAATACAGCAAATTGGAACACGCTTACTGCTAAGTCAGAACAACACAGGACCAGAGACACGGTGTATAAACATAAAATTTGTATGTAACTGAGAGACAGCAAGGAGAGACCAACAGATACGAACAAAATTAGTGCAACTAAAGCAGAAATACTATACAATGACAACGCACAGAACACAAGACGGCACACCTATACAGACAGTGGTCGAAGAAAACCAGACAGAGGACCTAAGTCGCACGGCGAATATCAGCCGGATATTCCACTGTTGGAAATCTACAAGCAAACCTAACGAAACATCCGGTGTGAGCCCATTGAATCAATGAGATGAACCTCTTGCACCGAATCACCTCCCAACCAAACCCACAGGGACAAACAAGCTAACAGAAAGGTACAGATATAACATGCAAGAAATAAGAACGAGCTCAGACCAATTTAGCACAGTTCACAAAAAGTGCACATAAAGCCACTTAGCTTGGGGCCAAGGATGGTGAATCTGTCGCACAGCATCTCCTGGACAGGTTGTCAACGTAGCAAGGGCACATCACAGGTCGAGCAGCAATAATGTAGTTATTAGATATCCAAATAGAGCAGGAAGCACGACATCATTGCAGTTTTTCTTACAGAAAGTTCAACTTGATAATGTTGGGCTTTGAAAACTTGACAAAATAGGCGTGTAGCAGCAGCCTGATTAATAACGTAAATCAGAACTTGATTTAAACGAGGAGCATTCCCTGGGACTCTGCTGTAACGTCTTTCTTCAAAAACACAATAATTTGACCAGTTGTACAATGAGCAGAAAAATTTCGTCACAGTCATATATTTCCACCCGCATCAATTTCATGCCATGCGCAGAGGAAAGTATGCAAAACAGTTCCAGAAATAGTTCATAATGCATAAACAATAGACAACATGGTGTGGTTTCAATTTTTCCGATGTTGTTGAACAGTCCAAAAAAAAAAAAATCGTCCCCATATCGGCCACCAGAAATCTGTTGTGTAATGGCTATCAAGGAATGTTATATGCGGGGGCAGTTAGGTTCTGGCTTGGTGAGTATGTCTTCAATCGTTGCTGATGTTTACGCGAATGCTAGGTTGAGTAGACGAAGGGTTAGCATCATACTTTTCACCTGAACACAGCCACACAGTATCGTTCTTAGCTCGTACAACAGTGTTAATGATTAATCAATGAGTTGGTGAAGACTGGTCCACATCCAAATTTATTCACAGTAGCTCCAACAATAATTCAGCATAAATAACATTAGGTAGATTGCATTCATTAAGGTCCAGTGTCAGTCCATCGTGGTAAACAATGTAAGAGGCATACAATTCATAAATCTCAATTCTGGCCGTACGAGACTAGCGTTCCGGTTAAAGCAAGCCGTGAACGAAGTATGGCGGCAAATGTAAATATATGCTGACGATCGAAAATGTTTACCTCAAAATACAGTCACAATGCTTCCCATGGAAGCTGTAACCCTTGACGGCCCATAAACACATCTTATACAATCGTGGCGACCAAATCTCATTACAAGCCACTGAGAAAATATATCAAATAACACATTCACCACGGGAACACAACCATGGCACGTCTCGTCAGGGCTGTTTACATTTTATCAATTGCACGGGAAACTGACCGCTCGGCTGCGCATGGGCAGACGATACATACGTCACGTTATATATTTATAGCTAATGCAGACAGCTGTATTTCAGCAAACGATTGACATACGCCTGTGTGCAAGAGCTAAGAGGAGTGGCGTCACAACGAACAACCTGGAGAGCACTGGTTTCTGCCTTATGCGCCGTGTTTGGCGCTTAAAGAATTTATTATTATGTGCGCAAAAGCCGTACACAACAGGCAGACACGCATTCAAACTGCTGAAAGATCCAACAAGGACGTGCCAGGTCAGAGATGAATTAAAGATACCACCAAACAAAAAACTGCGGCGTCTCCGTCTCGGTGCAACATACTTTATGATAGAAGAACCACACTGCCAAGAATGTCAGGAAGAGAATGACATAGACCACTACCTAATCCACTGTAAAAAGTATGATCAACAAAGACGTGAATTAAAAACTTACAATAGAAATCACAATATAGACATGACAGGTGATAAGGTTTTAAGTATATATGCCCCAAGAGATATCCAATCAGTACTTAAATACAAAGGAAACGATATAAGGTTAGCAAAAAAAAAACCACAAAATTAAAAAATAAAATGACACTAAATACCCCAATTATAACCAAATTTCAGGTTGAACAGGGTAGACCAAGATGGAACGAGAAGAGGCAATAACGGTCAGCTGTTAAGTGCCCGCTCTCCACCCATCACCTCATCAAAACAACAACAACTGCATTACATAAAAAACCATAAAAAGTGGAACATAAAAGCAACTTGTAATTCAAAACAGTGATGCTTAATTGCTTCATTGATTCAATTCTGAAATAAATCTACAAATAAGCGCACTTATTATTTCATATTTTTGTTGACAACTTATTCAAATACTTAAACAACTAACAATTTTTTTCCCACCAACACTGTTACGCAATATTTGAATAGGATAATACATTTAATTACCAATTATTTCACGTACCCTCGCGAGAAGCATCTCGTATCCTTTGGGACACATAACCCTGGTTGGGAATCTTACATATATATTCGAAAGTGTGTTTGCTTGTTTATTTGTTTGGTTGTTCGGGCCCCGTTGAAGCTACGCCATGACATTTTGCACAGAGCTTCTCCAGGGGTCCAAGAGTGCAAATGTCAACTTTAAAAAAAAAAAATCATACTTCACGCCACACTAAATAAAAAGTATATACTTCCATCGGCAATATTGGTGGCTTTTTTGAAATTGGTGCACTCAAGTCTTCAAAACTGATGACGTAATTGTATAATGGTGGGTAAGCAGCATATAAAAATAATGACAAACCAGGTGAGATATTCAAAATTCAGTTTCTTTTTTTTACTCGGGCAACGCCGGGTCTATCTGCTAGTCTTCACTACAGGGACAAGCGAAGATAGGGGGGAGAGGTGGGTAACGATTTTTTCAGGCCACGTTAAGTGCTAACGTCTGTGCCCTGTGTAAACATTTACGTGTAAGTGTTATATTAATGTTGTTGATTTAGCTTGTTAAATCCTCAACGACCCCCTTACTAATGAACGCCTACCTGTCACCCCCTTTCCCATTTGATCCTCCCAACGCATCCAGGGGTGCGGTAACTCCCACTTTGTAAAATCATTGATTTAAAGTTACTTTCACCGCATTTCCAGTGAACAACCTGCAAGACAGTTGACTAAAATTCGCTTTATTTGTAAACCGTGTAAGAAATAAAGTGATCTCTTCTTTGAAGTGAAGTGAGATTTCCCTAAAATATTTAGTATTAGCTTTCCCCGCTTTGGTCATGGAATAGCTTTGAATGATGGAGCCGCAGGAAGCAGATCGTATTGACAGAAGTTCGATATGGACTAAATCTGTACCAAATTCCACATCAATTGGTATGTTGCTTGCACTCATAAAGGATAGTGGTTAGTTACGATTCACTCTCGTGGCAAGGCGGTGGTGCTGTTTGAAAGGTCCTGGGTTGGAGTTCCCGGTAAGCCAATTGTTGTTTTTCTGTTGTCTAGTTTTTTTCTACATCTTTACTCCTTATGAGTGTATACAGCGTACGAATTTATCTGTCTTATTTATTTAACTGTTCGCAGGCTTCGGGATTCCCTGTTTATTTCTTTCAATGTTTAAACAATATAAACCTACCATTTATTCTTTACTGTTTCGGTTCTTCTGTCATTTGCTAGACACAGTAGTACGGTTTTTGTCGTGTGTTATTAGGCTTATGCTGGTGAATAGGAAGGCTAAAAAGTGATTGCGTCTACAATTACTCGGGGTCGTTCCTCGGTCCGAAATTATTTTGAGCGGACGTGTTAATTAATATTCATGGTCCGCAAAGAACTATCTTCAGAGTGCTTAGTTGGTAGAGGGGTTAGTCACTGTTCACTCTTGTAGCAAGGCAGTGTTGCGCTGGCGGATCCACGGAGGGGCAACGGGGCACTCGCCCCTCCCTTCGGACTTCGAAAATCTATGTTTTAAATCAACCGTTCCAGTATCCCCCCCCCCCCCCCCACCCCCACCACCCTCTACCCCGAAGGTCCTGGTTTCGAGTACCAGGTAAGCCAATCACTTTTTTGTTTCTGTTGTCGAGTTTTCTTGTGATTGCCTGCAACATACCAGTTTGTGTGTATAAATTATTTACAGTTTTTTCATTCTGGAACACCAGACAACCTCGGTACTTTGCCCCGTGGTTTCCGAGAACGCAGGTTCTGTTTGCGTTTAGGGCTTTATAGTTGTGATCCTTCTTCGCTTTGGGAAAGTCAATATATGGGTGACTTCTCCCACAATACCGGCAAACTGTCTCTTTCCTGCATGTCTTTAGTTATGAGAAAATTGCTGACAGTTTGAGCACCGCAAGACCGGAGGGATATAAGCTTCTATCTTTCTTGATTTATCTTCTAGCATCAGTTTCTCAGGTCGTATCGTACCTTCGATAGTTAGCACAACCAGATTGGTCTCTTTTTTAAAAATTCAAGGTTTTTAATCTTTCGACTTGAGTGATTTGGTCATCTGCGTCTTCTGTTTGTAGGTGACTGTAAACTTCTTGTGTAGACCATCTGGTGTGGACGCCTCTTAAAACAAACCACCAATTTGTTTGCTTTCTTGTAGGTTTAAACCATCACTATCATCTGATGGGGCAGTTGGAATTCTTTCAACCCGACTTCCAGTTTGGCCATCAGCGAGTTTTTCAGTGTTGTTGACAGCAAGCATAACTCTCTTTTCATGTCTTCCTACTTTAGTAATGCATATCCTGCCCACTATTGTCTCGAGGATACCGATCAGTTTATCGCAGAGGAGGGACCTGTGGGTGGTCTCACCTCCCGAAACCTGGGTGATCTTCACGTCCATATCCAGTTGCATCTAATGAGAAACGGTTCAGCTTGGCTTATGGGGGTGGCATGCCCTTTTTCCATCTCAGTTAGAGTGTGTGGTCAGCTGGACGGACTCATTTTCTGGGCTGTTGGCCGCTTCTGATCTCGCTTTGGATAAGTTATCTGGTCACTACAATGTATGGTCTCAACTCTTGCATCGTGTATTGGCGGTAGATCTTTAGACAACTCAATGTCTTTAAAGCAGATATCTACAGATCGTGGGTTGCCAACTCCTGATGTACAATTTCCACATACTAATATCGGGTTGGCCTAATCACAGTTGATTCGCATGGCTTCAAGCGTTGCTGCACAAACGGCGTAGCGATTTTCCTATTGTCTCTCAATTTCGCTGAACGTACCCCAGACTCGTCTAAATATTCTCTAAACCGAAAAATTAAATGTGAATTACAATCTAGGCATCTTCCTCTCTTGTTTATATTGCTTCAGATTCTTCTTTTCATACTTGATAAAACGGATTGAATTCTTAAATAATAATTTCTATTTTGTCTACCTCAACTCTGTGTGCCACAGGAAACAGCATCTACTTGGTCGTCTCTGGTATACGGCCTGGTACAAACTTCATAGACGCTTGGCCTTGTCTCTCGAATACTAACTCACTCCAGTCTCTATTCTCTCGAATACTAACTCACTCCAGTCTCTATTCTCTCGAATACTAACTCACTACAGTCTCTATTCTCTCGAATACTAACTCACTACAGTCTCTATTCTCTCGAATACTAACTCACTACAGTCTCTATTCTCTCGAATGCAGAAAAAACTGTTGGTTAAATACTGGCTCTCTTCATGTGATTCCTTTTTTGACTGTTCTCAAGACGTTCTGTATCTGTTTCAAGCCACATAGAATGACCAGTTTTCTATAAAGGCATGACATTTATTGTTACTCAGTTTGACCACAATTTTCACGTTCTTCCCTTCTCGTACACTGAAATTATTATTATTAAAAAAATCCAAAGTTATTAAATTTTACAGGTGCAACAAGGACTTTATAAACAATTTGTATCTATCTGTCATCTATTGCTATACCCAGGTGATGTTTTGGTGAACGGTGTTCAACCAGAAAGGACGTGTTATGACTATCCTGCTCACAAGAAGTAGGCATTGGAAATATTAGGGTTGTTTTTTTTTCCGGTTTGCTCTCAAAAGTTACGACTAATGTTTGGTCATGGATGAGATTGGTAATCCCGCCATGAAAGATCATTTTCTACAGTAACTACTTCTGTAACAGAACATAAATGGCTTCTGGTGTAAGTTCCTGCAAGAAGATCAGGTCAAGTGGTAGCCACATGCCCCAAAGGGAACGAAATAATTAATAAAATTATGTTTTGAACACATGGAAAGAACTTGAGCGGATGGCACAGGACAGGAAGATTTGGCATGCGTTTGTTGAAGGCCTATGCTCCTCGGGGAGCTAAAGGGTATTGATTGATGTTTTGAACCAGCTCAACCAGTCTATAAACAGTCCTGTTTTGAGGAAATGTTTGTGTTTAAAAAAATCAATGCGAACGTCGTTGGTAGCCATGGAAATGTCGTTTCTTTCAATACTGATGAAAACGCAAAAGATAGCAAAGACATGCAAAGAGGATGTTCTGACGGAAAGTGGGAGAGACGAGACTAGTTATTGAACAGATAAAGAGAAGATAGTAAACGTCTATAGGTCATGTTCTGACGGAAAGTGGGAGAGACGAGACTAGTTATTGAACAGATAAAGAGAAGATAGTAAACGTCTATAGGTCATGTTCTGACGGAAAGTGGGAGAGACGAGACTAGTTATTGAACAGATAAAGAGAAGATAGTAAACGTCTATAGGTCATGTTCTGACGGAAAGTGGGAGAGACGAGACTAGTTATTGAACAGATAAAGAGAAGATAGTAAACGTCTATAGGTCATGTTCTGCTGAAGTGGAACAATTGGAACATATGACAAAGAAAAAGACTGATTGAATAAGATAGAGAGAGTAAAAAGAGAAAGATAAATAGATAGATAGATAGATAGATAGATAGATAGATAGATAGATAGATAGATAGATAGATAGATAGATAGATAGATAGATAGATAGATAGATAGATAGATAGATAGTGAGAAAGAGAGACAGAGAGAGAAAGAGAGATGTTGTTCTTGGGGTTTCAAATCGACACCATTGCAATCCATGGAAACCAATAGACATATTCTGTTATACGTTTAATCTCTAGCAGTTTCACGTCTGATGTCAAATTCCAGCAGTATGAGTCTTGTTGATTCGTCAACAGTAATGTCGTTCTCTAACAGATGATTGCTAATTGTCCTAACAATCTCTCCTTTCTCCATATTCAGTGTCACCACTATGTGTACTCTAAAGGCTAGTCCGTCAGTTCTCTCATCGCTGCGAACATCTGCTTGATCAGAACAATAGATGCATGTCCCCGGTTGTCTCCCCTGCTTTGCAGTAATGGTCCAGCAATGGCTAAAACTCAAGAGTAACTTATGTGGGTCTTCGAGGTATCTACCTTCACTCAAGATTACTCATGGCAGATTGGTAAATAGAAGAATGATGATGCTTCTATCTTGAGTGAGTATTCACAAGATATTCAGAAGTCAAGAACAATGCTGAATGTGTCTTAGCAAAGTTAACTTATTGTCTGCCCGCTTCCTTTTGCGAAGAGATATATTGTGTATTTTATTTAGCTCGTTAAAGCCCCCAACTGATTTAACTGTAAAATGCTACTTTTTAGCTCGTTTATCTATGGAAAATGCTGGTTCATACGCGTGCACTTCTCTCTGATAAATTAAATCAACTATGAATTTTTTAAAACATATGTCAAATTTAATGATGAATTATCTTTTAACAAAGACAAAATAAACAAATGATTGATGAGTTAATAGTTGTTTCTTCACTGAAACTTCGCTGGAAATGTATTATTAAAGTGTTCATTTGGTTCTGGCCTGATAAGATTAGACTTAGCTGTCAGACTGATGAAGGATTTTGTTGTTGCTACTTAATGCTCTGTCAATTTACGATTTATGTGGCGAGGGCACGTCCCAAAACGAGAGTGCAAGGGGTAACCAATCTTGGTCAATGCGAGTATCTTCACAGAACGCTGAAGGTAGGCGTCTAGCGTTGATTAAAAGCTCTGAGCCACAGGTTCGTATTCCAGATTGGTATCCTAGACTGGTCTTGTAGTCTCGTCCCGCAAACTTTAGAAGAAAACAAAGGCCTCTGCTAAGGTTATGATTCTGATAATAAACAGGCGCATTCCCGCTGTCTCGTCAAGCAACTCTTTTTCTCAGTAATTTTCCCCCCCCCCCCCCCCGCGCGGTTATACATTTTAGGTAATTGGATATGATAAAATTTCACGATTACTTTCAGTTATTCTGAGCGAAAGTATGTCTGGACAGCGGAGAATGCAATGGCTTGCGCCCGGGTGAACATGTCTAAGTATACATATAACTTATTACACATGATGTCATCATCATCCCCTCCTTGCTCCATTCGGAGTCTGGGGTTACCTCTGCTTTTGATTCCCTGTGAGAACTAGCACGAAGCAATCACCAGCGCTTTGCTGTGGTGGTTCATGAATATATCATTTTCACAAGCTGAGGTTGCCAGCCTCGTATGGACCTGTATAACTACCAGCAAGTGCCAGTGCAAACATGTCAAATTCAAAGCATAAAATATCGGTTACAACTCACACCAATAGCTGGGAGGTCTTCATTTCTTGCTGAGTAGGATAGCAACTTGATGAAGATGCCTCGAACACGCGTCTATGGTATTATGTCTATTTAGAATCCCTCTGTCACTTGTGAGTAGTCCTGCAGAATCTGGCTTTCGGATTAATATTGACGAGTTTTCTACTGATGTTTCAGAAGATGCTGTAATAAGTTTTGTGTCCGGTCCTTTGATTCAGAATCCTAACTCTGTTCTATCCTTGCTTTGTCTGGGCTGTTGTTACGGTAGTTCTATTGAAGCCGTCTGCTATGGTTGGCAGTGTGCTATTTCTAGGGTCATAACGTTTAATATAATTTGAGGTTAAGAATTCGCGGTCTACTGAATTTTTGTTTGAATTAGTGTAGTGACTACATGTCCGCACGAGTGCGCACCTATTGTACACAGTCGCGAGTAACTAATTAAAAAAAAAAATATATTTTTGAACGGATCTTGTAAACTTTCCTGTAAAACTACTAAAAATTAACCCAGACAACAGTAAGAGTTTTTTATATAACGTAAAGAAGAAAATTCGAACATGACATGAGTTTTGTAAGGGCAAAAAATATATTAATAACTGCATGGAAAATCTAAGACTGCATGCAAAAGTTCATGTCCATACAACAAACAGTTTTGGAGAAAATTGACACTTTCTGTGGGCACGAATTTCCGAACGGACTATACTACGATAGCAAATGGTATAACCTTTTATTCGAGGGTATATTTAATTCTGTTTAGAGATTTCAGGTCTCGTATTATTTCCTTAAACTGTCTGGAAGGCTTTATTAAAAAATGTCGATAAGAGGCTATGTGACAAATGACGTCATCAATAACTTGTGTACTACAATTATTTAAAGGATAATTGCTAACTACTAATGTCGTCATCATTCCGGTTACATTCGAGCCCAGAACCAGAGCGTGGTATTTTAATTCTGTTTGTTTGTAGAGTCCCCTTGGATGGCGGGGAATGCACATAATGCCACACTCTTCTTCCCCCTAGCTTGGGACCAGACGAACGAACGAACGAACGAACTTTATTTTCGAAGGGTTGAGAATTGGGCGCGCAGGCCCGTCTAACATTCTGCCCTTTCACTCTCATTAATCTTGCATACTATACCCTTTTATTCCCACATATTACTTTAAGCATTAATTTAAAGGCATGCAACATTATAAAGTTAACATAATAGCATTCATTTACAGTATACAATCATAATAAAAAATGAGTAGCCTAGGTTTTTTTTGTTTTTTTTTAAATAAACAAGATAGTGACTGAAGAAAAATAATAATAATAAAAAATAAAATAATATAAACAAAACAATAAATAAATAAGTTATGTATACCGACACTCACTTATGCGGTCAAAACGTCTAATCTGTAGTATTTTTGAATGTGTCATCAATCCTCAATACAAGAATTACAAAAACACATTCTCGCTTACATCCATACATTCTTGGCGGAAATTGAAATAATAATAATAACACTTTCTTGCGCACTTCTGTAGCAGAAAAAGTCTTTCAGCAGTTTAAAAAAAAACGGAAACATTCACATCTTAAAGTACAGTGGTATGCGGGTACATTCTCACATACATTACATTATATAATAGTATTACATGGATATAAAACAAATTATTCCCATTAAAAACGAGCGGAAGAGGAAAAGAAATGTTGACCTATGGATGAGATGTTGACAGGCAAATGATGTTTCTATGGGGGTAGATAATCAGTGTTTAGGAAGTGTTTGAAAAGTGCTTTGTTAAATGAATATTGTGTAGGTAGGCTTTTTAGGTGGTGTGGCAGGCTGTTCCAGACGCAATGATTCATGATATGCAAGCCACGCTGGAGAAACCGGAGCTCATGACTCAAGGTTTCAGAATGGCACAAAAGCCAGGGAAAAGCCAGGGAAAAGCCACGGAAAAGCCAGGGAAAAGCAAGGGAAAAGCCAGGGAAAAGCCTATTGTGTAGATATAAACAAGGAATCTTCAACTTGGTATTGGCAGCAAAAGAGCGAGAAGCTCGGCAGCCCTAGTTCAACAACAACAACAACCATATTTTGAAATCTATACATTTATTTAAAATCGAAAATGTGTTTTTGTCTGTTACCTCATAACTCGAGACCGGCTGATTTTGATGAGGTTTTCTTCAGTGTATTGGACATTTCTCCGGGAAGGTTTTAAGCTACATATCGTCATGGTACGACGTCAGGAGGCTGAGCAGTGAATTTTTCTTCACACCATCCATTCTTATGTCAAGGGACTTCATTCATTCTTATATCAAGGGACAAGGGACGTAACTTACAAACTATATAAGTTATTATTTTATCCTTCTTTTTTTTTTTTTTTTGGTTACATTTAGAAAAAGAAGAAATAAGGAGGGAAAAACTGAATAGACAAAACTTCCACTAAAATGTTTCAGTGAAGATACAATTAAAACTCTTCTTTCCCGTGTTGCTTTCTAAAGTAACGCTGACTTTCACTTTCCGATTCCATTTTATTTCCTCAATCGTGGTCGCTTTGCTTTGTACTGGATGAAAAACAATCCTCCTTTCATTCATTCAGTGACAGATACATTTCTTATTTATATAAAAATTTATGTAAGGCAGTTACGCCGTCAAAAAAAGTTTCGTGTTCCACAATTTTTTTTTTAAAATAAGGAGGTCCTAGAAAATCTA
This sequence comes from Oreohelix idahoensis, assembly GCA_024509875.1. Classification (NCBI taxonomy): domain Eukaryota; kingdom Metazoa; phylum Mollusca; class Gastropoda; order Stylommatophora; family Oreohelicidae; genus Oreohelix; species Oreohelix idahoensis. Next base: position 25,579 of record JAMPIV010004635.1, read on the forward strand.
GGTATGAAAAGAGAACTAATGAGGGAGGTCAAAGTTCGGCAGCTAAAATACTTTGGCCACATACATGTCTATGTATGGTGAATAATTCCTTCCCGATCTTACTGTGGCAGTGTCACAGCATATTTCGACACATATTAGATGATGACGCCACAATTGCGAGTATGGGAAATTGAGCAAGAATTGTACTCTCGAAGCGGACACCTAGCTAGTGAGTTGGAAACGGATGACGTAGAAAATAATAATTTTAATTTGTAGAGTGACGTAGAACCTAGCAGAGATGAAGCCGGCCATTGAACACGGAGGTCGAAGATTTGATATGAAGCGTCTCTGATTTACCACCCTGTGATAGAGACATGAAGCCGGTCACTGAAATGAAAGCATGTAATCTGTTTTCGTCCATAACATTACCACCCCTGTGAAATGTACTACCATCTATACTGATCATAATAAACGGCCTTCAAACGAGAAAGAACTTCTCTTGTGTTTACGAACCTGCTGTGACATACGGGGGTAGGTAACTGGTGCCGTAGTACAGGATTCAAATTTATGTGCTGAGAATAAGGGATAAGGTAAAATTACCCTTCTTCAATCCATTCTTCAAAACGTTATTATATGAAATTGTACTGGTCTGCAACGGTCATACGTTGAACATTCAGAGGTCACAAGGACGTGGCTATAAGACAATCCTTTCTTTGAGACTTTGTTATATGAAAATGTGCTGGCCTGCAACGGTCATACATTGAAAATTTCGAGGTTGCAAAGACATGGCTAGAGGACAATCCCTTCTTCAGAACCACCGAGAACGTTAGTCCAAATTTCTCATCGAGGAGCCAGAACCACCGAGAACGTATCAAGGTCTTTGTCTTGTTTGGACTGACACATACTGTTAATAGGAGAACAACAGAAGTGATTGCGTCATTTAAGGGCTGAGTTGCCCACTGTATACTTCCGGTGTTATCTTGTGTGTTTCGTACTGATAAATAGCCAGCAAAGCATCTTTTTTTGGGGATGCCTAGCTGGCCGTGGGGTCAGTGTGATTCGCTTGATAGCTAGGCGGAATTGTCGTACGGAAGGTACGGGGTTCGAACCCTGGGTAAGCCACTCACGTCTGTTGTTTTTCTGTTGTCCAAGTGTTCTACTTCTTTATTTCTTACGAGTGCCTGAAAACATACCTTTATGTTTGTCTAATATTAATTTACCACAAATCCAATGTATGGTGGTGAATTCAATTCCAGACTTTGTTCAACTATTATTCTCAAAGTGGCTAACTGGTCTGTACATGATCTGTTTTGTCGAAAACCTGCTTGTTCATCTCTCAGTTTCTTGTCTATGGAATATTTTAATCTCTCAAGGATAATCCTGTTTAATACTTTTCCCGGCACTGATAGTAACATTATTCCTCAGTATTTCTTCACATGTCTCAATGAGTGTCATATACAATGTATCGTTTTAAATAACAGTCAAAGGGATATAGAACGAAAACACAATTTAAATTAAATCCCTTTAATAAATATAATTGATTATCTCACTTTGAATGACAGGATTACACCCCTTCTTTCAAAACAAATTAATTAACTAAATTTACTAAACTACATTAAAATAAACCAAATCTACAATGAATTATACTGTAAGAAGAAGAATTTTATATTTCTTAGTAAATGTTAAAGAACATAAATAGTTGTTAAGTTTTTCTTTATATATTTATCTAAATTAATTAATTATTATAAGATTTAAAAGCTATTCTGATATCTTACTTCAGTACAGGACGTTTTGAAATTTTCTTTGCATGCTATTCTTTCGCAATTCTGTAGCTTGTGTTCCACACCCGATTGAGCATTTATAATGCTCCTAGCAAACCCAACGGCCTAATATCCGGCTTTTGGCTAGGATCATGTGTCTAGACACAGGGACCGGTACAGTGACATTCATGTGTCATTAGGTCCTTTGTGTGAGAACACAGAAGATCACTACAGTGACACAGTTTGTCATTGGGTCTTCTTGTGTTGGGACATGTGGGCTTGACCAGGGCCGGGTTTGGGCGGGTACTAATGCGACCTCATGCGAGGAAAAAAAAAAAAAAAAAGTCCTTTGTGTGAGAACACAGAAGATCACTAGGTGACACATTTTGTCATTGGGTCTTCTTGTGTTGGGATATGTGGTCTTGACCAGAGCCGGGTTTGGGGCGGGGACAATACGACCTCATGCGAGGAAAAAATATGCGACCTCAAGCGAGAAAAAAAAAAAAAAAATTTGTGGAACACGAATTGTTTGGATAGATGCGGATACACATGGGATAATGATGGCAGGCAAGGCAATATTACACCAACTACGGTTCAGGCTGCAATGCGTAGCGTTGGCGATGAATTCGAAGAACGATTTAGAAGCAGGTTTGACGAGCTGATACAGCAGCTGCATGTGACACAGGATAATGCTAGCGAAACATTTTTAGCGATAGTTGCTGAAACATTTTGTGATGGAGTGAACTGGGGGCGTATAGTAGCCCTGTTCGGCTTCGCTGGTCGCTTTGCTGTTCACTGTTTTGAACGTAGTATGCCAAGAAGAAAAAAAGCAAATTATATACTCTGGTAGTAATGATAATCGTCACACAGAGGGAGTAGCCATCTTAATGACACAGAAAGCAGCAGCATCGCTTATCAGCTGGGTACCTATTAATGAGAGGCTAATATTAGCTAGATTTCAGACAAGATTTTTCAAGCTCTCAATTGTACAATGTTATGCACCAACTAACGACGCTCTTGATACCACAAAAGATGACTTCTATGAAGCACTTCTAAGTACCATCAACACAATACCCAAGCATGACATAATAGCAGTCATGGGCGATTTTAACGCCAAAGTAGGTGACAACAACGATGGAGTACAAAGATATCTCGGTACTCATGGCATAGGCTGTATGAATCAAAATGGCGAAAGACTTCTAGAACTTTGTGAAATATCTAACCTCGTTGTGGCAGACCCCATCTTTCCACATAAGAATATCCACAAGATAACATGGAATTCACCTGATGGCAGAACTAAGAATCAGATAGATCACTTCTGCATAAGCGCAAAATTTCGCTCATCAGTTCAAGACGTCAGAGCATACAGAGGTGCAGAGATCGGAAGCGATCATAACCTCTGCATAGCTAAACTGAGAATTAAACTGAAGAAGTTATACCAACCGAATAAAAATAGAAGAATAGATGTACACAGACTGCAATCAAATGATATAAAGGAGGAATATAATGTCAAAATGAACAACTATTTCGATGCTTTAGGCAAAATTGACAACGATATCACCACCAAGACAATCGATACTAAATGGGAACAACTGAGAACAGCAATGACAGAAGCAGCAGTAGCGACCACCGGATACCTAGTACATAAAAAGAAAAAATGGATGAGAGAAGATACTTGGGATAAAATACAAGAAAGGAAAACAGCAAAACTTAAACTACTAGCGGCAAGTACACATAATGCAGTTGAATCTTGCAAACTAACTTATAACTTGTTAAATAAAGAAGTGAAGACAAAAACTCGAAGAGATAAAAGACATTTCATCAATGAACTGGCCGTAGAAGCTGAAAATGCTGCAAGAACTGGTAATAGTAGGTGCCTTTATCAAATTACAAAACAACTATGTCACCAGCCTACTGCTATGGAAACACCTGTTAAAGGTAAATTAGGGAATTCAATACCAACAGAAAAAGAACAAATGAAGAGATGGGCTGAGCACTTCATGGAGGTGCTAAACAGACCACCACCAACAGTAACACCTGATTTTAATAATGAAACACCCACAACCACCTTGCCAATAACTTGCGATGAATTCACGCTGGACAGATCAAACAAGCCGTTAAAAGATTAAAAAATTTTAAAGCTGCTGGTGTTGACGAAATTTCAGGGGAAATGATTAAAGCAGTTAATGACAACAACCTCTTGAGAATTTTAGATATTATAAATGAAGTATGGAGAGAAGAACAACCACCACAACAATGGAAAGACAGTATTATTGTAAAGTTACCGAAGAAAGGTGATCTATCAGACTGTAATAACTGGCGTGGTTGTGGTAAAGTGGGATATTATAAATATTTATAGGGGACTTAGTGTACTGACTGAGATCAGCTGTGAAGGTATCTGTATCTAATAAGGGTAGTGTATTACAGATGACCTTACTTGCTACCACATATTTATACCTCAGTCTGAATTATTCTGGAATATTGTGATGACTACGTTGAATGTCTAGGGTATGTATATGATGAAGTGTAAGTCACAACAACAACAGACAGATACAATTTAATTTATTCCACCACACGTGACAACACTGTGACACTCACACACATGTAACACTCTATAAGACTATTCTTAAATGAGGCACTGGTAAATTTTCAAATATAAATATGTATTAATTACTGTCACTAATATATATGTGTCCTGATTCAAATACAAAGTGAACCAGGAATCACAATCAATTTTAATTACAAGTTATATGTACAGAATTTATCAATATGAATCTTGTAGTGACATATTTTATTAATATTATCCTATCTGTGTCAGTTGTGTAGTAGTAATATGAGGTAATACTGGTTTTTTTTTTCAAGCTATGTTGTTATTTGTCATCATGACTTCAAGTGTTTGTTTATGTTGGAACTAGTATTGGAGATGTTCTCAGTTCCTTTCATTAAAACAATTAATTTCCCCTCTTATTTTTATACAATGTCAGTTTAAGATGGGGTTACATAATGTTGAGCTCCGCTGGCCACATGGGCTTATCTTTCGTGATGGCGGCAGGAAAAGACTCCTCTGCCCGATTGCTCCCCTGTGTTCTGGAGACACCTCACTGTTTGCTATATGGACCAAGGAGTATGCTGTCCGCCTCTGGATTCAGCAAAGCTCTGACCAGGTGCTGCTCAATAACTTTAGGACCACAGTCCCTGAAACAAGAAGGTTGTACCTCCTACTTCAGAACTAATTTATACTCTATTTCTACACTGAGCACAATACATAACAAACACTGAGTTCAGAGCGGTAGGCCAACTGCTATCTTCATCTGAAACAATTTTCACCAGTATATTCCTCCCTAATGGTTACTACGCCTCTGCAATTCCAGCATTATTTCTTTCTAGTCGATAAGATAGGTGTCATTGTACTGTTTGGCAATTCCATGTAGTTTTACTTTCCTCCGACACCTTCTGTTCAGGTTGGAGCATTATATAGGCCTTACCTCATGTTCGCTACTGACCCACATATATATACAGACATAAATTATCAATTTACATTCAATTTTCCTTAAAAGATATAAAATATTTCAAGCTTACCACAATTCATGGAAATAATACAGAATTACGTTGACTGGCAATGAATATAGCACAATTTCGATCTGCCGATGTCCCAGGCTTTTATTTAGAAAAATATGCACTGGCGCTCAACGCACTGGTTCTGTAGTAAGTTTATTTGCAAATGTGGTGCTGACCTGACGCCTCTGATTGACTATATTGGCAGGTCTAACCAATCATGCCATGTTTACACAGCTTTTCAAAAAAGTACTCCTACTCACGTTTCCCCTAACAACAAAGAAGTAGTATTTATAGTCCGACTAATCGTGTTTAGCCTTACATTCACTTTCCGCCAATCAAATAGGAGGTAACATGTCAGCCTATTTCCCGTATAATGGTGTGTTGAAAATCTGCCACTGAGCGATTCTGAATTTGGTGTTGTCTGACACCCTCACTATTTTCTTTTGGCTATAATTTGTTAATTCCTAGACTATTTGCGTAACGTTTAACATATTATTTGTCAGCAAGTCCTAAGGAACCCAAATATATATATTTAATGGAGCCAATATGCATTTTCTTCTAGGATAGTCGTGCTGTTACTACCTCCTCACTTCCAAACTTTAGGGTGTCTGGGTACTGTCATGTTTTCAAACGTAAACCAGTATAATGTCATATTTCCTAATAAGAATTTTGTAAGTTTTTAAAACCTAACTCTGGTATGGGTAGTGTTTTTTATCACTGTCGATTTGAAAAAAGCTAGTGCATGTGGCCTTACACGCGTGATGGCAGCAATTGTGTATCGCGCGACTGTGGTAGTATTGCCTGCGTTCCGGCTTTCAGCCTCTCCCTTTCTTTCTATCTTTAGTCCATCTGTCTTTCGTTTTTTTGGTAACGTAGTGTATAAAATGACATGAATGGAATTTTAAATCTAGGTCAGCTGCGTATCTCAAGGTTTTTCTTAGAAAGGCAGTTCACGTTTTATCGTAGAAGGCGGGTATTGAAGCAGTAGGCTTTTACTATCAACGTGAAACGTTATAATTTGCAGACGAAGGAGAAAACAAGGGGGATTTCGAGTACAGTCATTGTGACAGCACTGTTCTTTACCATTCTTCTTTCCTTTTATTGAAGTTATTTGTTAGGCTTTACATTTACGTTTTAATTTATATATGTGGATTAGAATATTTCACGACAGTGGTATATCTCTATTATCAGTACCTGGAAAATTATTATGTTGCATGATGTTAGAAAGACTTAAATTGCATGCTGACGAAAAGATCAGAGAAGAACAAGCGGGTTTCAGGCCGAAACGATCATGTATTTATCAAATATTCACACTAAGAACAATTATAGAAGAATCAGTGGAAAGGCAATCGCCACTTATTATCACGTTCGTCGATTTTCAAAAAGCCTTTGATAGTCTACACCGCCCATCATTGTGGAAGATACTTACAATCTATGGTTTTCCAACAAAATATGTGAATATAATCAAAGCACTATATGACAATGCAAGATGTTGTGTTAGAACAAATAAAGGGAATACAGAATGGTTTACAGTAGAAACAGGGGTGAAACAAGGCTGTATTATGTCACCACTACTTTTTGGAATAGCTATTGATTGGGTTATGAGAAACTATACCCACAATGAACAATTAGGTATAAAATTGACAAATGGAAAATTCCTGGGGGACCTGGATTTCGCAGATGATGTAGCATTCTTAAGTTCAACACCAAGACAATCCCAAGAAGCAATAAATAATTTGTGTCATCTCTCGGTTAAAATAGGTCTCCAAATAAATGCCTCTAAAACTAAAGCTATGAACTTTTCTAACGAGACCTTTGATATCATCTTGAACGGGGAAAAACTACATAAAGTTGAAAGTTTCAATTATTTAGGCAGTAAAATGACTCAGGATGGTGACACAACAAGAGAAATCCATACTAGAATTGCTTTGGCAGCTAGCGCCTTCAATAGATTATCTAACATTTGGAAATTACGATCATTGAATATACATACCAAGCTTCGCCTGTTTAATTCAAATGTTATCTCAGTGTTAACATACGGCTGTGAGAGTTGGAAAATAACAAAATCATTGGAGAACAAGCTGAATACATTCGAGAACAAATGTCTTAGAAAACTCATGAACATCAGTTGGAAAGAATTCAAGACTAATCGACAAATAAGAGAAGACTCTAGGCAGAAATATGTCTCCGACTATATAAGGAAAAGACGATGGTCATATATCGGTCATGTCCTACGAATGCAAAACAACAGAATACCACTACAGGCGCTCACTTGGGTTCCTGAGGGTAAGAGGAAAAAAGGAAGACCAAAAGAAACACTCAGAAGAACAATAATAAGAGAAGGAAGAACGTTGGGCCTAAATAATGTGCAAGAGCTAAGAGGAGTGGCGTCACAACGAACAACCTGGAGAGCACTGATTTCTGCCTTATGCGCCGTGTTTGGTGCTTAAAGAATTTATTATTATTATTATTATGCCAAATATGGTGGATAATGTTGTTGAATGGGTTACAGCATATGTAGACAATAATTTACGTGAGTGGATGGAATATCATGGTAAATGGGGCCTACAGTGTGGCGGCATATGTTAGAATTAAGTTGTTGAAAGAGACACAACGCACGCTATGTTGAATTTATAATGGGCCAAAGAAATGAAACAGTGGAAATATCAATAAACAGGGCAAGGACAAACATTAAGAAACACCTGGTTTACAGCATCCACCATAAATAATAGACAAGAAAGAGCTGTAGGTCTATATGTGTGTTGTAGGCCCATATTTAAAGTGTAGAAAAAATGTAGGCCTACACTTTATTTAAATATAGCATTTCTCTTTTCTGCTACTTACTAAGCATTGTCTCATCAAAACATTCATGTCCTCTTGCAGTGGTAGTTTATGTAGCAAGGTGTAATACATGCTGAGGCTGGCAGCTCTTGCACAACCTCAGAGTAGTCACAGCTTACAAGCCGTGGTCCTGTTCAGTTTTTCTCTGTTCAGAAACTACAGGGCTTGTTTAAATGTAGGCCTATACAACTGCAGTTACTTAATGTATAGGCTGATTGAAAAGCTGATTTTAAATTATGTCTTCACTCCAATCCAACTTATTCATTTGGAAAAAAAAGTAAAAATAAAGACTGTTAACTGCTATTTTAAAAGATAAAATGCTTTGTTACATTTACATAACTGGACATGAGATCGAGCGTGTTCAACACTTGATCTCATAGGGGGCATACGTTTTTGTGTTGTCTCTTCTGAAGCCAGTTTATTGGCCATTTTAGATTGTATTTTTGTTTCAGGGAATACAAAAATAAAACATTTATCAAATGGCAATTATTGCTCCTTATTTTGATTCTTTGTTGCATGTGTATCTAATGGATAGAAGTGAAGATATAGAAATCTAAAAAATGAACATAAGTTACTTTTCAGTCACCTTGTAGGCTACTTTGAAGTAGTTTTTAACACATTTGAATGTTAGCAGTAAGCAGACACTGGTCTCTTTCAGAATCTTATCACATTCTTTAGCATACAGCTCCCTGTGGAGCACTACATTGTGGTTGCTGTGGAGTATATCAGTCCAAACACTCCTTTAGGACGTTCTTGTGTCAGTGATCTTGTAAAATGATATGTCTTAGAATTCTGGATGACCTGTCACAAGTGCTGAATGGTTATTGCCAGTGATGTTGTGAAATGAGGTGTCTGAGAAAATATGGTAATAAAACACAGGAAGACTTGGTAGGAAACAATGTATAGTTTTAGTCAGTGATCATATGAAATGAGATGTCAGAGAAAATTGGCAAACACATCATAAATAGACTTAGCTAAGTCAAAAATAGAGTAAGGTTGTTGTCTGTGGTCTTATGAAATGTCAGGAAAAATTTGCTAGCAAATCACGTAACTGCCTGGTCAGAAACAAAGCATGGTTAATGTCAGTGTTTTTGTGAAATGACATGTCTCTGAAAAGTTAGTGATAAAACAAAAAAAGACTGAGTCAAGTCATAAACAAAGATTGGTTATTGTCAATGATCTGTTTTAAATAACATGTTTGAGAAAGTTGGCAAATAAAACAGAGAGACCTGACCAGAAGCAAAGAACAGTTATTGTCAGTGGTGTTCAGAAATAAGATGTTTTGAGAAAATTGGATAATAAAAACAGAAAGATTAATCAGAAATGAGGATAGTGGAGTCATTGTTGGAACAGCAACCAGGAGGACTCAGCATGTATTTGTTGAAGGTCTGTCCCCCTTGGTAAGCTAAAGGGTATTTATTGATAGAACAGCACTGATGAACAAATGTTAATGAGAAATAAAGAAATGGTTGGTTTGGACTCCTGGTGAGGATGTACTCAAAGTAAGCCATCAGCACTTGTGTAGCTTCAAAATGGAGGTGATGAGGTAGAAAAAAAATTATCCAGAAGAACATGGGTTTTATAGAAGCACAGCATGACAGCTCCTAGCAGCATTGCATTTGTTGAATTAAAAGCAACTAATAATTGTCATGTTTGACACTTCAGGATATATAAGCAGTAAATAAAATAAGTCGGCGTCTGTGGCCTAATGGATATGAACGCAGTTTCATAATTCAGATATACCAGGTTCGAAACCTGCTGCAGGCGGTTTGGTAGCAGATCGCTTTGTGTGGATTTTTAACAATGGTATAAGCGCCGTACCGTTCAGAAAGCAATGGCAAACTACTGAATGAAAAAAAAATTTGCCTAGAAAAATCATAAACAGCCAATAAAAGCTGGGGTTGATTGCCACGTCCTGTAAAGGATAAGCAACTAACTTTAAATAAAATAAGATTGCTATTGATAACTTTGCTTTTTAAGTGATTATTAGAAGCTCGTATTGACATTTTTACTTAATGCTCACATTGTTAGTGCATGTTATGTATTTTAAATTAAAATAATATTGGTTGCAAAAAAAAAAAAAAAAAAAAACCGAAATAGTACCCGCTCGGACAGGTTTTATGGCCTTTCCTGTACGACCGACATGCACCAGTCTACCGTGCTGTAAATTGGTACCTGATTACTCTGAGTTAGGGAAGGTAAAGGCAGCGAGGAATGGAAATGGTCACACCCACCTCTCAATGCATAACCATGTATGGTGAAGTCTCTAACACTTCACTCTATTACCGGCATGGGACCACCTTTTACCCTTTAAAGGGGTAATGATTCCTACCTCCTGTCTTAATCTTCTCGATCAGTTCTTTAATTAAATTAAAAAGCTTCCGAAGAAGCCAATAAAAATTGCACTAGCCAACCCGTGAGAGTCGCCTGTGCGAGGTATTGGTAATAGTTTTCAACTAGCAATAACCACGCCTCGGTAAATTTAAAAAAAAATAATTATATATATATATATATTATATATATATATATATATATATATATATATATATATATATATATATATATATATATATATATATATATATATATATATATATATATATATATATATATATATATACATGTAATTGCTTTTTTATAGTAATATTACAAACATCATGTGCATTATTAAAATACAAGGTCCAATTGAAATACAGATAAAAGTCATATACACTCGTAGACACACACTTCTACCAAAAGTCTACTCTCATTAACATAACAATAAAAACAACCAACGTGTTGTGATACATACACTCATAATCAAAAAGTCAAGTTAAGCCATGCTGTGCGATTCTCCCCCTGAATTTAAGAGCATTTGCAGGACGAAACACGCGTCAAAAGACCTCCCCCGAACACACTCAGGGACCAGTGGACAATGCAGACCTTGACACTTCAACGGCGTCCAGAAATGTGGTCAACATGACCTCCCGTGAATACAGAAGTTGGTTAAAAGGCCAAGCTTAAGTTCCTTTTTGTTCTTTTTTATTTTCCATTGTGGACAACCAGGTCATTCTGACCGAAGTCCACACTGTCTGCTTTTTTTTTAAATAAAGTTTTGGCGAGGCGCGTCCCGTTCAACCTAGTCGGTTTTTTTTTTGGGGGGGGGGGGGGGAGATTATAATTTTATTTGACATATCAAAGGCCGAGAAGCGATAGTGCAGAGATTACTGGTAAAAACACTAATGTTAACGTACACAAATATACATAATGGTACCATACTTTCATTGTAATGTATGCCCTATAAAGTAGGGCTTGAAAAATAGTTTAGACTCATTATATTGCTCCTCTCCAAGAAATCTTTAGTAAATTATTTGTTTGTTTGTTTGTTATTAGGCTTGTTTATTCGATCTCTCAAGATGAAATAGAGCAAAATTAAATTTGGCGTAAAAAATGTTAAAGAACAGGATTGTCCCGGTTTGTAAAATATTCTCAATGGAAAATAAAATGCAATCGATCTCAAACACACACTCACATAGACACTTGCCGCTATTTCAACAACTGCTATTGACGACTTTCAATGCTGACATTCGTGGCTGTCTGGGTCCCCATAATTAAACGGTGTCGGTTACCGTTGGTCATAAAATTTAAAGTGTCACTGCGCTCAACAGATTTAGAAACTGGCGCGAAAAGACCAGAGTTAGCATTTAAGATTCTATAAAAACTCTTACTTTTGTATCATCAGTCTTAATCAAAATAATAATAATAAATAAATACAAAATAAAATAGACTACACATGTACATATGCATTAAAATGTAAACATAATAATGACAATAACAATAATAATAATGATAATAGATACATAGAAAATAAAATAATAATACTTTAAAAGTAGGCTTCTCTCTGCGGGCATGACAAAAGGGAGGATGAAATTTTTTTAACTTGCACACACTCTCTCACATGTACTTAAGATAAACAAAATATTGGGTGATGGAGTCCCTCACCTCTTACGTTGTGTGTATAGGGGAGGAGGAGGGAGGCTGAGGATATGTGTTAAAGGGAGGGGGAAGGTTGGAGAAAAAAAAACAGGTGATGGAATAACACGTAATTGGCAGTGAGGCGGGGGGTGGGGGAAGGGAGAGGTTATAGGAAAATGACCTTCGTATAAAGGCTTGGATTTAAGAATATTTGGCAGGTCGAGGTACAGGTAGCTGGGGATAGTGGACAGGTTTTAAAATAAGCGTCACTCGCTTGAGGAACAAATTTAGGAGAAAGGCTGGGCGGATAATTTTGTACTCAAATACTGATTGAATGCGACATTTCCAAATTAAAAAACGAAATTCCGAGAGTAAAAGAATTAAATTAAAATGGATGTCTGGTAGTGTCTTGGGAATTGAATTAAGCATAATCGCTTTGTAAATGTCTTTTTTTCCCGTATGTGTGTCCAGTATGTACCTTAACTGTGAGCCACATAATCAAATCAAACTATCTCCCGATAGAATAACACTGCCTAGTGATGGCTGGACATCTTAACATATTCACATAAACCCTATCTGTAAAACCACAGAAGGTTCATCTTGTCCGCACAGTGATCACACCTACTTCCTGAAGCACAACTTAGGACTGCCTGTCATCAATTGACCTCTGGTCATTTTTCGTGGTGCGTATTCTTGCCACTCTTCTGATTCGCTGACCCAAATATTTTTACTTAAATTTATTGGTCAAGCCTTTTTTCCCCTTGTTCTCGAACTTTCTATTTACAACTCACTATCCTCTAACAATACTTGCATTCCGTAGCTTACAATTAACATACCAAAAACAGCTTCAACCATCAACAATGTCAAACTGAGTGCTGACTGACAAACATACTGCCGTGAAACTGGAACACCAAAATAGCTCACAAGATAACGCTGTAAACCTGAAGGCGTGAACACTGACCTTGTAACCCCTCGCTGTGAACTAAATACTGAAACAGGCCTGCCGACTATAAGTACTGTAAACAGTCTAATATTTCACCACCAGCAGAATAACTTATAACAATCCTGCAAAACACCCAAAATATCCGAACACGGACCACTGCAGAATAATCTCTATGACCACAGGGCAATAAAACGCACCCAAAGACGTCAAAAAATAGGACTGTTCTCTTATGTGTGCATAGCAACTTCTAGCCTTCATAATGAACATCAAGGTTCCATGGCCTTCAAAGAATAGGAGAGAGCCACCCAGATGTCAGAGCAAGATATGCTGTGGATTTGCAATCACAACAATACTAATGATAAACAAGGCTTGTCCTTCCAAAGGTACGACCACACCATACTGGCTGACATAAGAAATTAACACCTTCTGCAGGTACTTCCTTTTCATTACTGTAAGCACCCAGAATCAAGCCCACACGGCCAACAACACGTATGAAATATATAAACACAAATGCCAGAGATTCTTGCCTGGATTAATTATATTAGAGAGCCTCATACATCCCAGTATGACGGCATTATACACACTACACTGACTATCGCTCACCCCTAGCGATCCAAAAAACTTTAGCTAAGAAATACCCTAGACTTGAACCACTCATCATATGCGGCCTGAAGATAATCTCCACTGGACACTACACTCATCCAGAATTACACAGAATTCACCAACCGAATTGAATATTGCGATCTCTGGATAATAATCCATATGACGGCCTGCACAGCAACTAGCTGGCGACAGGGAAGAAATATTTACGTCCGGTCGGAACGCTTAGCTAGAACTCACTGACTTTTCGCGCCTTCGATTTCTTCCGGCTTCCGTCTCTGTCACATGACTTCGACGGTAAAGTCATGTTAGTGTGGCCAAGACCACAATGTCGCAAATCTGATATTTCGGCGAAATAGCGCCGTAACAAACACACACACACACACGCACGCGCGCACACACACACACACACACACACACACACACATATATATATATATATATATATATATATATATATATATATATATATATATATATATATATATATATATATATATATATATATATATATATATATATAGATATATATATATATATATATATATATATATATATATATATATATACTCATGGAAAAAAGTAAGTGTGCAGCACTCAACAGGGCACTATGCGTGTGTTCTTGGGTGAACTCAAATGCAAGTTGGCACACATTTTTGTGTGAGTGTTGTTCACTTACCCGTGCAATTACAATTGGATCGAACTATTCATGGGGAGATAATCACGGTGCAAGGTAAATCACGTGAAAAGTGCCGTAGTGGAGAATTTATCACAGATAAAAGGAAGGTATGTGTGTAGCTCTAATCACAAGCATGTGAAAACGTAATCGTTGAAATAGAGAGTACCAAGAGTCCAACAGAAACATCTTTTTTGACAATGCCAAGATTGAACCAACAGCAGCGAGCAATAGCTATAGGGATGTTAGCTGCTGGAGCGACTATATTAGCTGTATCACAACATTTCAATGTTCACAGGAACACTATATCACTATATCACGCATTCAAGCTCTTTTCCACCAAACTGGATCCACTGCTGATCGCCAAAGAAGTGGCCGACCACGAGTTACCACCCCTGCACAAGACCGTTACATACGCCTTATGCACTTGCGTAACAGGTTTATTCAGGCAACATGGACTGCCAGGAACATTCCAGGTTTAAGACCCGTGTCGTGCAGAACAGTGCGGAATAGGCTCAGAGAGGCAAGATTTCATTTTTTCGTGGGGATGCCACATTGACTTTAGTTTTTATCTTTCTTTCATGACACTTTCACTAAAATCAAAGTTATTACTTGGTCTTTTATTCAATATTCAACCACATTGTGTACCAATTTTTATTTAATTTCGTCCATGAAATCACGCACAGTGCCCTATAAAGTGTTGCACACTTACTTTGTTCCATGAGTGTGTATATATAATTAATTTGCACCAGGTCACTTCTTCCCATGAAGTTGATCGCACCCCACATCAGTACACCTCCACCACCATGTGGAGGAGCCTCATCAACGCTGTTCTGGGTGTAGCGCTCATGGACTCTGCGGTAAACTCTTCTCCATCTATCGTGTCGCTGGAGCACAAAAAATGATTTATCACTAAACCAAACCCGTCTCCAGTCATTCCCAACGGTCCATTGGCGATGCTGGTTCGCCCACTGCAGTCGGTTCTGGCGATGCCGGTCCGTAAGAACAGGACCTCTGTAGGGTCTTCTAGCCCAAAGACCAGAGTCGTGCAGCCGGTTCCTGACCGTTTGATCTGAAATTCGACGAGCTGCTGACATTGACTGGACTGTGCAGGACGCAGATGCAAGTCGATTCCTGAGGTGACGCAGCCGTATGAAGCGGTCTTCGGCAGGAGTTGTGACCCTGGGTCTTCCACTGCGTGGCCGGTCTGCCACTGAGCCAGTTTCTTGAAATCGCCTCCAAAGGCGACTAATGGTGCTTTTAACAACATTAAATTGTCTGGCCACTACACTTTGTGACTGTCCAGTCTGTAAACGTCCAATGATGATGAGTCGGTGTTCTGTACTGAGATGGGCCATACTTGCACATTGAATTTTCAACTGAATTTATTCGAGGAGCGTCAATCTTTTATAGGCATTCAATAATATGGTCAGAGAGTTTTGAGTTCAGTAAGTTTCAAGGGATTCTCATGAACCTGTCACGAGTGATTGTCAAAAATGTTGTTTTGACCTTGACCTCTTCCATGACCTCACGAATCATGAGCTGAGTACAATTCAGGTAACCACGAGAGGTTAATAACCAGGTGGACACAGTCGATAGGTTTACTGATGTCCAATCAGCGAATATCTTTTATAAAAGTAACACCAAAAAAGTTGCGTTTCTTTTTTTGAACAGTATATATATATATATATATATATATATACATATATATATATATATATATATATATATATATATATATATATATATATATATATATATATATATATATATATATATATATATATATATATATATATATATATATATATATATATATATATATATATATATATATATATATATATATATATATATATATATATATATATATATATATATATATATATATATATATATATATATATATATATATATATATATATATATATATATATATATATAATATATATATATATATATATATATATATATATATATATATATATATATATATATATATATATATATTATATATATATATATATATATATATATATATATATATATATATATATATATATATATATATATATATATAATAATAATAATAATAATAAATTCTTTAAGCGCCAAACACGGCGCATAAGGCAGAACCAGTGCTCTCCAGGTTGTTCGTTGTGACGCCACTCCTCTTAGCTCTTGCACATTATTTAGGCCCAACGTTCTTCCTTCTCTTATTATTGTTCTTCTGAGTGTTTCTTTTGGTCTTCCTTTTTTCCGCTTACCCTCAGGAACCCAAGTGAGCGCCTGTAGTGGTAATTCTGTTGTTTTGCATTCGTAGGACATGACCGATATATGACCATCGTCTTTTCCTTATATAGTCGGAGACATATTTCTGCCTAGAGTCTTCTCTTATTTGTCGATTAGTCTTGAATTCTTTCCAACTGATGTTCATGAGTTTTCTAAGACATTTGTTCTCGAATGTATTCAGCTTGTTCTCCAATGATATATATATATAGTCAAATATGAGAGGTAAAATCAAAACTTTCCATGTCAATATGTTGAAATTGGCAGTGGAGAGACCTCAAGAGTTAATTTATGTCATTAACTCTATTTCTGATCCTTCACCTCATGGCGCTTCTTTTGCAGTAGTTCATGATGAAGACACTACATCTTCTATTCCTCTACATTTTTCCTTGCCTTCTTTACAATCGCCAGAATCTTGGAGAGATGTTACTATTTCTTCTTTGTCGTCTGCACAACAGGGTCAGGTTCGAGATATTCTTCTTTCTTTTTGATGACGTGCTTACAGACATTCAAGGTCGGATATCACTTATTTCCCATGACATTATTCTTACCGACTACCATCCTATTAAGTTAAGACCCTATCCTATATCTTTACATCACAAAGATAGGGTTGAGAAAGAACTGAAGGATATGATACGCTTGGGAGTTATATCTCAATCAGATTCTCCTTACGCATTTCCAATGGTAATTGTGAAAAAAAGATGATTCTTTACGTATTTGTATTGATTTTAGGCGATTAAACAGTATCACAATTACAGACGCTGAACCAATGCCTTTGTTAGACGACCTGCTTTCGCCAGTATCACATGCTACTTTTATCAGCAAATTGGTTCTGTCGAAGGGTTAATGGCAAATACCACTTACTGATCATGCCAAGCCTTTCACCGCGTTTACAACTCCATTTGGTCTTTGCCAATGGAACTACATGTGCTTCGGCCTTGTAAACGCTCCTGCGACATTTGTGCGCATGATTTGCCGCCTTCTTGGCAATCGAAAAGATTTCATCACATACATCGATGACATCTGCCTATTTCATGATTCTTGGGAAGACCACATTACTCGTTTGACTTCTCTTTTTCTTAAGTTACGCCAACACGGTTTGACTGTGCGACCTTCCAAGGTCCAAATAGGTTGTCAGGAAATTTCATTTCTTGGTCACCGCATAGGTAACCATAGATTATATCCTGATGACACAACGGTCAAACGAATTTTAGATATTTCTACTCCCTCTATTAAGAAGCAAGTAAGAAGCCTATTAGGCTTAGTTAATTTCTACCACAAATTTATTCCACATTTTGCACAAATGTCTGCTCCTTTGTCCAAACTGCTAGCCTAAGGTAGTCTAAATAAAATTAAATGGACACCGGAGTGCGATGGCGCTTTAATTAAACTCAAGAATTTATTTGCAAATCCACCTATTTTGTTGCTACCGAACCTACATATTCCATTTGTAATTCAAACAGATGCGTCAAATTACGGCATCGGGGGATGTTTGTTACAGTGGCACGAGGGAATGCTCCATCCGTGTTTTTTCGTATCCCGCAAGTTGACCCCAGCCGAACAGAAATATGCAACAGGGGAACGGGGGTGGGGGGGAGCTACTGGCTGTGGTCTGGTGCCTTGAGAAGCTATCAAAGTACTTGATTGGCACCCACTTCTACATCCAGACAGACCACAGTCCACTTACTTTCATCACATCCAGAACGATACGGAACGCGAGAATTCACCGTTGGTACCTGTTACTCCAAGAGTTCTCGTTTACAATATTACCAATCTCTGGAACAGACAACAACTTCGCTGACCTGTTGTCCAGGAATTATTCTGTACAGGATTGACTTTAATTGATTGCTACAATATTTGGCTATATTTATATTTCTATGACAAACGTTGGTATTAATGATGTTTATATAATTATAATTTAGTTATAATATGTTGATATAATATTCATAGATTGCGTTCGTGTACGTCTTCTCCACCACTCTCACACGTGCCACAAGCGTCACGTTTGGGATCGAGGAGAATGATGTTGAGGATTGTTTCGGGGTTTGCAAGCATCTGGGTTTGAGCTCAAATCGGATGGTTGCACCACGAAACACCTCAGCTGAATAAATACTGAAATAGATCGCATATACCGATGCATGACGCGTTAGACATAGTTACGACAGTCTATGTGTGGCCTTGGAGCCGAATGGCAGTGTTTTAATATATGTGGCAAGGCCACTTATCCAAAGTGTTTAATATATGTGGCATGGCCACTTATCAAAAGTGTTTAATATATGTGGCATGGCCACTTAAATTATAATAGTGTATAACCGTAAATGTAATACTGGAAAAGCAATAAAGTTTGAATGTGTAAGGACCATTGAGACCGAAGTATAAAACGCAAAAATCGTGGAACACGATCACAATTAAGATAAGATAGGAAACTCTTTACAGAGCGATACAACAGGAGGCAATCTGATCATCAGAAGAAGTCCCCCCATCAGACAAGTGTTTCGGCCCAGTATACTCCTTTACACTCTAAGGGGGGCGGGCCCACTTGGGTCATGACTCCCAAGCGTCTCAGCCTCCTGTTGTCTTGTATCGAAAATGAACCCATTTCACTTATGGTAGCAACTTTAATCCACAACTCCGCCAGCCGTGGAGGCAATTGTGAAAGTAACAAAGAGAAGACAAATTATTCCGTTCGTTCCGTCGCACACACTGAGACACCATCGCGAAGCCGCCGAGCCTAGCCACTGAAATTCTGACACTGTCACCTCCTATAATATACATCGCCTGTTGCCCCTCAGTCACAGCCCGCTCACTAGTACACCACAAAACTCAGCGTTTTGTGGACTTAGAAAAATTCCTGGTGTTTTCTGTACCGCAGCGTTTATTGTCACGATTTCCATTGCCCATTGCGGTTGTTCCACAGCCAGCCTGATGCCTTTTCGGCAGTTTCACTAAGCCTCTTCAGTGCCCTTGTTCTCGCCTGTCCCTTCAACCCCAACAGTTTCAATAGATCATACATTGATGCAGCCACAAGCCCTCTTGCGCCCACTTCAACAGCCATGACCCTTGTAGTGAACCCCTCGTGTCTCAGATCCGCGGCCAGATCACTATATTTGGCCGCTTTGAACGAATGTTGCTCGTCTAATCTGGATTCAAATGGCACGGTCAGTTCAATCAGTATGACCTGAAGCGTTGAAGAAGAATGAAGCACTATATCCGGCCGTCTACGCGATTTCCTGATACTCTCTGGATATGCCCCTCGTCCAGGTAGGTCTACCGCCATCTCCCAGTCGTTTGCACAATCAAGAAGAGATGGTAAACTGCTACCTGGTTTACTCGGTTTGGGGTGTGCTGACTTTCCTGCCCTCAGAAAGTATGTATTTGCGGTGCTCGGCCTGGGTTTGCTGTTCACCTTCATCCTTGCTAGATCTATTGTCGCAGCAAGCTCATTTAGCACTTTGTTATTGTAGTGAAATGGACAGAGATACAACGGTAAAATATCTCCAAAGATAACATTTAAGGATAAAAACATAATGCGTAGGCTGCGAATAGTACATGATCGCCTAGACCGCGGGTCATCATCCTCCATAATAATTGACTTGCTAAACAGGAGGGGAACGGCGGATCAAAAAGGAAAAAAATATGACTGGAGGGATTGCGTGGGGCTAGAGAGGCTAGGGAGACGCATTTAGGGGGGGAAACGGAGAAAAGTCACGTTTCCCAAGTTGACATAAAAAGTAAGCAACTCGACAGAAGGGACCATAAATATGTTACGCCACAGTCATTTATTGGACGCTTTTGCGCGATACCAAGCCCTTGATTTGAATTCAGCGGCTAAACGCAGATGTTAGGAATATTACAAAATTTAAAAAGTATTTTTTTCTTAATATTAATGTTAGGAATATAAAAATTAGCTGGCCGGATGGCCTATTCTGAGCAGTGAACTAATATGTTCTTAATTTTACAAACGGATAGATAATATTGAAGATAATGACAAAAGACAGTGTTGTTCACATCATCGACAAGACTGTATTGAATCTAAAAGTGTCGCTAATTGCACAAAAAAAACACGACCTCGAAACGCAGGTGTTCAAATCTACGTAGTATGGAAGAGAAGGGATATTTGTGGTGGCTGTGTCTAAAAATAACTTTTAACGACAAAATTTTGGAGGGGAGAGAAAGGTTGGTTCAAAAATCGAGTACATTTTGTAGAAACACAAGTAGAGACGGACAGACTAACAGATAACCATCCATACTTGACTGAAGCATGACTGAAATGACTTTATGGGAGGAAATTTGAAATTTAAAATAAACCTAGGCAGTGATTGGCCACAGACAATCATATCATTAGCGCTCAGACGCGAAAGTGGGGCCATTCTTCAATAGTTGTTCAGTGATAGACACAGATTTTAAAGTGTGGTGATTTCCATATGAAAGAAAGTGTAATAAATTTAGGGACGCCATACTATAGCCAGCAGCTCAGCTGAGTTTTGCTAGCAATTCTGTGTTATTTATTCATAATCTGGTAAGATTGAAATTATTTCCTTATATATTTTGAATATTGTTTCATGTTCGAGTGATTTGATACTGCCATATCGAAATCTAGCCTTACAAACAAGTAGGGATTTGCTCTAGACCCCCCGCCCAAGTCAGGGTCTAGGGACCAACAATGTACATAAACTCCAGCCAGAGTTAGGCAAGACAGATCAAGTGTTGAGAATAATGAAACATATTACCTATCCTCTTTTAGGGCAGACAACTAATAAATATTTTTCAGAACCTATAGTCTGGGAGGATCTATCTGATGTAAAACCACCATGGTAAATGTGCTGTTTGGTCAGAGAGATCTGACCTGTCTGTATGATGTGGTTGTTGTGTCAGTGTTGTGTCCAGACGTGGGTAGAGAATAGATTTTGACACATGGCCCATACTTTGATTGCAGAGCTGCGAGTTTCTGTTGTCAACCAAGCAGTGTCTATTCAGTTGGTGACTTACTCGAGTGTATCTGTGCAGTACTTGTGACAGAGACCACCATTATTGCCCGCCAGCACGGAGAGGTGGGACCATCAGTTTTCAGCACCAGAGCTACAACGACGAGATGAGTGAGCCTCTGGTCTGCTGGACATTCACCAACGCAGTTTAGTTACTAATACCCCCAAAAAAATTCCCACCATTTTCTGGACACTGTGTAGTCAATATAGACAGGTGTGATGAGGCCACCCCAACAGCACAAACAGTAACTATCCTCCCAAGTAGATGACTACTAGAACATTTTAATAAAACTAACTAGTATAGTACATATATATGTACACTATTGCATTTATGATATAATATTCCATGCATTTCTTTCATAATCTCTAAATCTTTTTAAGTTCTGGTCAACCTAAAAAATTGATCCAGAACAAAATAAATGTAATATAATTTTATCAAAAAATTTTACACTATTGAGTTAGTTCAGTGTGTTGTAATATTTATTAATATTATTAGTCTTGTTAAATATCTGTGGGTATATCTATAACCTATTACACCACACTACATATCATAACCCTAGACACTTTACGTAGCCACATTCATTAAAAAAAAAATTAAGTGTGAGGTCGTAGTGGTAGCAAGAAAGGCCTTCTGACAATTCACAACTACATTTTATCTCAGGAGCCTTCACAGCTGGCCTCATACAATTACATTTAGTAATATCAACATCATACAATACCATCAAACACCACTACATAAATTGGGGTCTTGTCCAGGGATAATTAGCCCAACAGTAATATTAGGATCTCCTGGTGGGAGAAATAAAAGTAGGGAAATAAATTGTAAAATTCCCTTTAACATTAAAAGTGTCCCTGCAGATAAAAGTTGGTGAATCTTCACAGCCAGTAATAATTAATTAGTTAACTGGTTAGTTAGAATTAGTTAGACTATAGTCATAAGAAGTACTTAGTGTATTTACTGGTTAGAGATTTAGCTTGTATATTATTATATTGTCTCAAAAGTATGGCGGAGCTGGCAAAATTTAGATCAGCTGCTGTGCTCACCGCGAAGGAGATGGGAATGGATGGTCAAATTTTAATTCAATACGTAACGGCTGAATGTGATAAATATATTGAACGGGAAGAAAGGAGATTAGAAAAAGAGGCTGAAAGAAAATTGGAGTCTGACAGGTTGGTTGAAGAGAAGAGGTTAGAGGCTGATAGAGAAATTAAGAGGCTGCAGATTGAGGCAGAAGAAAAACGACAGCAAAGGGAGGCAGAAGAAAAACGACAGCAAAGGGAGGCAGAAGATAAAAAGGCCGAAAGGGAGGCAGAAGATAAAAAGGCCGAAAGGGAGGCAGAAGATAGAAGGTTGCAAAGGGAGCACGAATTACGACTAAGGGAGCTGGAATTACAAGGCCCGGCTCCTGAAAATGGTGCCAGCCCTTTTGCCTCAGATGCTACGCCCAGTCTGGGAGCCTCAAACTCAGCTATGGGGTTTCATTTAGACCATTTTGTTGAAAAAGACGATGACATAGAGGGGTACCTAGGACGTTTTGAGTTATTAGCTACTACATATGGGTTAGAGAGAGAGAGGTGGAGCTTAAAGCTATCACAGGGATTGAGAGGTACTTCTTATGAAGTATTTGCTAAAATGAACAGGGAAGACCAAGACAATTATGACATGTTAAAGCAGGCTTTGTTATTAAGATACGAGAAGAATGGTGAATTTTATCGTAAGAAATTTAGAAATGCCAAACTGTTGTCTGGGGAGACATACCACCAATTCTCTGCTAGACTAGAAACCTATTTGGAGAAATGGACGGCTCTGGGGAAGACCCAAGATCTTAAAGAAATGATCATGATTGAGCAATTGAGAGAGTCCATGGCTCCAGACATGAGAAAATTTCTCATGGAACAAGGTGCAGAGAAGTTGGGGGAAATTTTAAATGTTGCTGAGAGGTATCAGGCAGCCCAGGCAGAGGTAAGTGGTGCTAAAAAGAAGCACATAGACAATTTTAAAGCTCCACAGCAATTTAATAAATTTGATACTAGAGAGCAGGGAAATAAAGGTAGGACAAACTTTGAGCGGCCAAGAAATGACTATCGCGACAGAAACTCACAGTTCAATGACCAAAAGTTCAATGAAAGAAAACCGTTGAACCAAGGGAAAGATGGTGTAAATGGTGCAAGAAGGATAACCATAACACCGAATTTTGTAGAAGGAAACCTTCAAACATTGCTGCAATGAAGTCGGGGACGCAAAGATTAAAGGTTAATCCTAAGGGACAACAGGAACCTTATCACCCCCCAGTTTGTGAGGATGTTATTTGTAATGGGGTCACCATAAGGTGCCTTTATGATACAGGTTTGGATTATGATTCAGTTGTGAAGTCTAGCCTAGTGGACCCAAGTCAGTATACCACAGAAACAGTGGAAATACAAGGGGCGACTAAGGACATACCACTCATGACACTTCCCATCGCAAGGATAACGGTGAAAACTCGCTATGTGGAAGGAGAAATCAGAGCAGCGTGATAGATGAACCAATCTACCCTCTGATATTGGGGTGTAGATACGTCTTCTTGGGGAACCCCGAGAAACCTGTGATCATGGCGACAGTGCAGACCAGGTCACAGAAGAAGGAGGAAGAAGGTGAACCTATAAATGCCCATCCAGAGGAGATGAGGAAGGCGCAGGCTGAGGATAGGACACTCAAGCCATGTTTTAAAAAAATTGCCCAAATGCCACACACCTCCGAGCAAGGGGGAATATTTCATGAAGAACAAACTCTTATACAGGAAGGCCGGAACTGGAACAAATGGTCACAACCAGCTGGTTCTTCCCACTTCATATAGAGATAAAGTGATGGAACTCGGGCATGCGATTCCCTTCAGTGGTCACATGGGGATCAGCGCCACCGGACAGCGTATAGCTTGTCATTACTTCTGGCCAGGGATAACGGAGGATATAAAAAGATATGTCAAATCCTGCCCAGAATGTCAAAGGGTAGCTCCAAAGCACTGGACTGCTCCTGCAACTTTAGGGGAAATGCCCATAGTGGGAACACCTTTTGAGAGGGTTGCAGTGGATATTGTAGGACCTCTCACTCGGACCAAGAGGAGGAACAGTTACATCCTTACTCTGGTGGACACTTGTTCTATGTGGGGAGAGGCGGTAGCCCTGCCATCAATTGATTCAAAACATGTAGCAGAGGCACTACTTACAATATTTACCCGATTAGGATTCCCGCATCAAATCTTGACGGATAATGGTTCTCAGTTCAAGGGGAAACTAACGGAAGAAGTTTTTAAGCTATTTCAAGCCAGGCACTTTCATTGTAGTCCGTACCATCCACAAGGGAACGGCCAGGTAGAGAGGTTCAACGGGACTCTCATTTCTATCCTGAGAAAGCTGGCACACGAAAAACCGGATCTGTGGGATCAATTCCTGCCCGCCGCATTGTTTGCTTACCGGGAGGTACCACATAGTTCAACCGGGATGGCTCCCGCAACTCTGCTATTTGGGAGGCCAATAAAAGGTCCATTAGAAGCCCTATTAAGGACCTGGACAGATGAGAAGGCGGAAGAGACTGTTACCTCATCTTATCAATATGTGAACGAACTGACTAATCGTTTGAAAGCTGGATGGAAACTGGCAAATGATAATTTGAAACAAGCCAGGAAGAAACATGCAGCATATTTTAATAGGAAGGCAAAGGACAGGGAACTGGCAGTCGGAGAGAAGGTGCTGCTTCTACTACCCGGAAGCCAGAATAAATTACAAATTGGTTGGCAAGGTCCATATACGGTTCTAGAGAAGGTGTCTAGAACAAACTATAAAATTGACAAAAAGGGGAAGGAAAAAGTTTATCATGTAAACCTGTTAAAGAAGTATCTGGACAGACCACTCCAGGAAAGCACCCCCTTATTGACCTTGGCTATTGCAACCCAGATGCAAAAAGAACCACTCACCTCACATGAATACCCATTACATCCTTGTGAAACCGCAGCACAGGTAAAAGTCAGTAAGCACCTGACTAAAAACCAGAGGGAGAGAGTTCAACAGGTTCTGGAGGAACATACAGATGTATTAACAGATAAACCAGGCCATACAAATTTGCTACAGTATGACATGAAACTGGTAGACTCAAACCCAATCTGTATGAGAGCCTATTCTATTCCGTTCGCGAAGGAGAAGGCATTGAAGGAAGAAATAGAGTATTTGTTGAAGGAGGGGATTATTTCGCACAGTGAATCATCTTTTAGTTCTAGTGTCGTTTTGTTGAGAAAACCGTCTGGGGAACACAGACTGTGCATAGATTACAGGAAACTGAATGCTGTCACAGAAGGACAAGTGGATCCATTACCAGACACAAAACAGCTATTTGCCAGACTGAACAAGGCAAAATACTTTTCAAAGGTGGATCTTAGTAAAGGCTATTACCAGATCCCAGTGAAGCCTGAAGTGAGACCTTATTTGGCTTTTAGCACTTCGGATGGACATTATGAATTCAATATGCTACCATTCGGACTGAAAAATGCTCCGAGTGTGTTTTCAAGGATGATGCGAAAATTGTTGGATCCCCTGAATAACCCATGTATCTCGAATTTCATGGATGATATTCTCGTCGCCACAGAGACATTTGAAGAACACATTGAAGCTCTGGAGATGTTGTTTGATAGACTTCGGGAGGCGAATTTGACTGCTAGGCCAACAAAATGTTGTATTGGATGTAAAGAGTTGGAATTCTTGGGGCACACTGTATATCAGGGTAATATGACCCCTGATCCTAAGAACTTGGAAAAACTGCAGAGAGCACCTAGGCCACAAACAAAAAAGGACGTGCGATCATTTGTGTCGTTATGCGGATTTTATCAGAAATACATCAAGAATTTTAACGCTATTTGTGCTCCTCTGACTGATCTGACTCGCAAGGGACTTCCAGATAAAATTATTTGGACTGCACAATGTGAACTAGCGTTCCAAGAGTTAAAGGAAAAACTCACTAGCAAGCCTATTCTCAAACTGCCTGATTTGACACAGGACTTTGTCTTAAGAACCGATGCAAGTAATGTAGGACTAGGAGGGGCTTTGTTGCAAAGATCATCTTCACCTGATGGGGAACTGAAACCAGTCGCTTATGCAAGCCGTAAATTGAATAAGGCGGAA
Organism: Oreohelix idahoensis; assembly: GCA_024509875.1. Classification (NCBI taxonomy): domain Eukaryota; kingdom Metazoa; phylum Mollusca; class Gastropoda; order Stylommatophora; family Oreohelicidae; genus Oreohelix; species Oreohelix idahoensis. The sequence goes on from JAMPIV010004635.1 coordinate 52,315, forward strand.
CAAGGATACTCCACAAGCGAAAAAGAATGTTTAGCGTTAATCTGGGCAATAAAGAAGTTTCAAATCTATCTGTATGGTAGGACATTTGTGGTGGAGACGGACCATCAGCCTCTCGTGTTCTTGTCTCAGGCTAAGCATGAAAACGCAAGATTGCTGAGGTGGTCTTTGTTGCTTCAACCTTATCAGTTTAGTATCCAATATATCCCAGGCAAATTGAATGTCGGTGCAGATTTCCTCAGTCGGCACCCCTGTGATCAAAATTAGAGTAGTGGCAAACGTGAGGAGCAATTTTACCTATGTGTATCGCTGGTGTTGGAACTTGCCATAGGCATGTTTTCAAGTGGGGAGATGTGTAGTGAAATGGACAGAGATACAACGGTAAAATATCTCCAAAGATAACATTTAAGGATAAAAACATAATGCGTAGGCTGCGAATAGTACATGATCGCCTAGACCGCGGGTCATCATCCTCCATAATAATTGACTTGCTAAACAGGAGGGGAACGGCGGATCAAAAAGGAAAAAAATATGACTGGAAGATTGCGTGAGACTAGAAAGGCTAAGGAGACGCAATTGGGGGGGAAACGGAGAAAAGTCACGTTTCCCAAGTTGACATAAAAAGTAAGCAACTCGACAGAAGGGACCATAAATATGTTACGCCACAGTCATTTATTGGACGCTTTTGCGCGATACCAAGCCCTTGATTTGAATTCAGCGGCTAAACGCAGATGTTAGGAATATTACAAAATTTAAAAAGTATTTTTTTTCTTAATATTAATGTTAGGAATATAAAAATTAGCTGGCCGGATGGCCTATTCTGAGCAGTGAACTAATATGTTCTTAATTTTACAAACGGATAGATAATATTGAAGATAATGACAAAAGACAGTGTTGTTCACATCATCGACAAGACTGTATTGAATCTAAAAGTGTCGCTAATTGCACAAAAAAAACACGACCTCGAAACGCAGGTGTTCAAATCTACGTAGTATGGAAGAGAAGGGATATTTGTGGTGGCTGTGTCTAAAAATAACTTTTAACGACAAAATTTTGGAGGGGAGAGAAAGGTTGGTTCAAAAATCGAGTACATTTTGTAGAAACACAAGTAGAGACGGACAGACTAACAGATAACCATCCATACTTGACTGAAGCATGACTGAAATGACTTTATGGGAGGAAATTTGAAATTTAAAATAAACCTAGGCAGTGATTGGCCACAGACAATCATATCATTAGCGCTCAGACGCGAAAGTGGGGCCATTCTTCAATAGTTGTTCAGTGATAGACACAGATTTTAAAGTGTGGTGATTTCCATATGAAAGAAAGTGTAATAAATTTAGGGACGCCATACTATAGCCAGCAGCTCAGCTGAGTTTTGCTAGCAATTCTGTGTTATTTATTCATAATCTGGTAAGATTGAAATTATTTCCTTATATATTTTGAATATTGTTTCATGTTCGAGTGATTTGATACTGCCATATCGAAATCTAGCCTTACAAACAAGTAGGGATTTGCTCTAGACCCCCCGCCCAAGTCAGGGTCTAGGGACCAACAATGTACATAAACTCCAGCCAGAGTTAGGCAAGACAGATCAAGTGTTGAGAATAATGAAACATATTACCTATCCTCTTTTAGGGCAGACAACTAATAAATATTTTTCAGAACCTATAGTCTGGGAGGATCTATCTGATGTAAAACCACCATGGTAAATGTGCTGTTTGGTCAGAGAGATCTGACCTGTCTGTATGATGTGGTTGTTGTGTCAGTGTTGTGTCCAGACGTGGGTAGAGAATAGATTTTGACACATGGCCCATACTTTGATTGCAGAGCTGCGAGTTTCTGTTGTCAACCAAGCAGTGTCTATTCAGTTGGTGACTTACTCGAGTGTATCTGTGCAGTACTTGTGACAGAGACCACCATTATTGCCCGCCAGCACGGAGAGGTGGGACCATCAGTTTTCAGCACCAGAGCTACAACGACGAGATGAGTGAGCCTCTGGTCTGCTGGACATTCACCAACGCAGTTTAGTTACTAATACCCTCAAAAAAAATTCCCACCATTTTCTGGACACTGTGTAGTCAATATAGACAGGTGTGATGAGGCCACCCCAACAGCACAAACAGTAACTATCCTCCCAAGTAGATGACTACTAGAACATTTTAATAAAACTAACTAATATAGTACATATATATGTACACTATTGCATTTATGATATAATATTCCATGCATTTCTTTCATAATCTCTAAATCTTTTTAAGTTCTGGTCAACCTAAAAAATTGATCCAGAACAAAATAAATGTAATATAATTTTATCAAAAAAATTTACACTATTGAGTTAGTTCAGTGTGTTGTAATATTTATTAATATTATTAGTCTTGTTAAATATCTGTGGGTATATCTATAACCTAGTACACCACACTACATATCATAACCCTAGACACTTTACGTAGCCACATTCATTAAAAAAAAAATTAAGTGTGAGGTCGTAGTGGTAGCAAGAAAGGCCTTCTGACAATTCACAACTACATTTTATCTCAGGAGCCTTCACAGCTGGCCTCATACAATTACATTTGGTAATATCAACATCATACAATACCATCAAACACCACTACAGTTATGGCGCCAGGTGTATCGCCCTTGCCCTAATGACACCTTACACGCTGAGAGCACGTGTTCGAGTGTCTGCCTCCCTGGCACAGGGGGCACTGCTCATCATCCGACTTTCCCCATTTCACAAGGTTGGTGGCCGACGGCAGCAGGTCATACATTGATCTAACCACGAAGCTGAGCCTAAGAGGTGCCATATGCCATATATCATTCCATGTCAAGGACCTCTGCAGGGCTCCTTCCCATGTAGTCCATTGGCCTTGTTGGACCTGCTGCACTGCTTTTTGCAACCTCTTATCATTCTCAGCCTCTCGTATCTCATGAACAACCATGTCTCTGCGCTCCCTGCTTGATGCCTTGGACCACCAGCGGATGTCTCCATGACCAAATCCCCGTCTATTCGTCTGTGTGTATCCGATTACCTCCCTCAGTTTGAGTGACTCTTGGGCAGCATCAACAGCTTCTTCCACTCTCCACTTCCTTCCCGTTTTCAGTGTAGGCTTAATGGACTTAACCACGTCATCAGCTGACTCGCGTAGCATCATTGCAAGCCTTGCCTTTCCAACTTTGTACTCTTCAACAACTGACTTGAAAGGAAGCAGAAGTTTTGACTTTTTGCAGTACAGTGCTACATCTGGCAGACCTGGTGGTACCCCTAGCCACTTTCTCATGAACTTGTTGACCTTTTGCTCTATAGCTTCGACTGTACTTGTGCTTATTTCATATATAAGCAGTGGCCACAGCAATTTCGGTATCAACATGAACTGGAGGCACCACAGTTTGAACTTTCCCAAGAGTCTGCTTTGGTCTATGATCTGTAGCCCTCTGTCTGCCATTTCTATTGTCTGTTGCACTGCCTTCGAGTCTTTTAATGAGGCATCGTACACCCTGCCAAGACTTTTAACAGGTTCCTCAATGACAGTAGGGATTCTTTGGTTGGAAACCACGAATATGTCTTCTGCTATCTTCCCTTTCCTGACTGATAGGCTTCTCGACTTCTTGGGTTTGAAGCTCATTCTGCACCAGCTGACTAGTTCATCCAGGCGTTCTAACATCCTCCGGGCCTGATGTTCATCTGATGTCAGAATTGTTGTGTCATCCATGAATGCTTTGAGCGGTGGCATGTGACACATTCCCCCTAGCTTTGGACCTGTAGCCATTCCTTCGGCCGCATTAAGAATTACCTGCATAGTCATCACGAATAGTATCGGAGAGATGGTACACCCCATTGCAATTCCAACTTCAAGGCCAATCCACTTCGTTGTGTACTCTCTGGTTGAAAATCTGACAGCAAACCCTGCGAAATACAGCTTCAGCATTGCTGCAATCTCTTGTGGAACATGATACATTTCTAGGGCCTGCCACAACATCTGGTGTGGAACGGATCCATAAGCATTCGCTAGATCCAACCAGATTACATGGAGGTTTGTTCTGTCAGACTTTGCCTTTTGGATTGCTTCTCAGATCATTGTGGCATGCTCTAGACATCCTGGTGTACCTGGGATACCTCCTTTCTGAATGGTAGTGTCAATGTACCCATTTGCCAGGAGGTATGTAGTGAGTCTTTTCGCCATCACTGAGAAGAATATCTTCCCTTCCACATTGAGTAGTGAGATTGGCCTGAACTGACTGATGTCTGTGGAATTTTGCTCCTTCGGGATGTAGACTCCGTTCGCCTTTCTCCATTCCTTGCTTACAAGCTGGGCTTTCCACGCATTCTTTAGTAAACGGAGCAGTCGTTTGAGCACTTCAGGGCATGTCTTATACACCACATATGGAACACCATTAGGACCTGGAGCTGACTTGCACCGAGCTTTCTGGACAATGCTTTCTACCTCTTGCACCGTTGGGGGCTTGATGTTAAATTCAGCTCCTGGCTTACTCGGCCATTTAAGGCCTGCCATGCTGCTGAGCGGCTCATCTTTGCGACCATCTGAATATGTCATTCTAAGGTGTTCTTCCAGGTCTTCTTTCTTGATGTTTAGCGTACCCGACCGTGGCTGCTCAAACAGTTCTTTGGCAAACTTGAAGGGCTCCCTGAAGAATCTTTCCCTATCCCTTCGAGTCTTCCTTCTCTTCCTGCACAACCTTTCTGCTCTACAAAGGGCATTATGTTGGCCTTTCAGGTGCTCCCAAACCTGTCGTAACCCTTCCTTCTCTGTGGCAACTGCGTTCTTGAAAAGTTTTCGGGCATGCTTCTTCTGTTTCCTGATTTCTTCTATTTTAATTTGTCTTCTGCTTTTTCGTGGTGGGTTACTTTCCCTTGCCTCCCTCACTCCGAACACTTTGCGACAGTGCAGATATATTATGTCGCCGAAGATTTCCAGCTTCTTCTCCAAACTTATCTGCTTCAGGTTGTTATCCAACTCTTTTGCCAAGGCTTCGTCCAGCTGTTCCCAAAGCCCTTTTGCACTGGCAGGTGGAAACTTGATTGCATCTCTCTTCCCGTCCAAGAAGTGTGTGAGATCATCATCAGGCAGATCAACTTGAATGTACTCAGCACTGTGGATTGACTCCTGGCTGCGTTCTTCTAACGTCTTATCCGTCGAGACAGAGCGCTGTTGATCTCCCCCAGATGACCTCCCACACCCCTTTTTCGTTCGGTGGATTTTCATTCCTCTCTGAGTAGAGAACTCCCTACCACAGGCACATGGAAATTCCAGCCGTTGTTCAGAGCTCGAAGTCCGTGTAACGGGTCTGGTCGATTCCAATGAGGCGCCTGTGGATTCATCATTCTCCCCCCCTTTCGGTGAATCCTGGGGGCATCTATCAATTAAGAATATGTAAGGTTGATAGAGCCTGGCTATGTATGCCAAAAGTGTATTAATATAATAGACACAAAGTTGGATGTGTGAATCACTATTTTTATATCACTATTAATCAGAAAGATGATAGTTATACCAAATACGTAATAAAACAGATTTGGTTAAAGACATTAACTCTATATGAAAACGGTTACATGACAGACGTACGATGGCTGGAAATATTGAACTCTAGTATATACTGGAACTGTGATAACAAGTGCCTTTAATGTGTAATAACTTGTTAAGTATTCATGATGAAAGTGAGGACCTGTATTAAATATGTTTAGTCGTCTAAAACCGAGTTGTTTACTGTAATGTTCTACAAGTTCAATGACGTTCTATGACTGATAACCGTTAACCTTCAAGGTTAGTTCAAAACATAACCATTTAAATACAGGCTGATAACACTGACAAACAACATTTTTCTTTCTTATATAAGAATAAGTGTTCTTAGGTCAGTTTCTTGCGCTGATTTCAAATTTGAAATCCGTTTATCTCTATCACGTCGGGTTCTTAAGATATTTGTGAATAAATATATTTTTGGGAAACCGTTATTTGCTCCGTTTCATTTTTACTATATAACTTATTAAAAATTAATAAAATGCAAAATAATTCTACTTTTTATACTGCTAAAAGATGCATGACATATGTTATGCTATTTTCAAATAGTTACCGTATTTTGAAATAATTCTGAGCGAAATATGGCTTCTAGAAGTTGTAGAAATTCGGCTGATCTGTTCTGTTACGTGTGCGGATATTTTACCGATCGTGTTCACCAGAAAAAACTTTACACCATTACTAAAGAAAGCAAATGAACTTTATTTCGATTCGAAAGTTGATGATGCAAATAAATCTTGGAAGCCAAATGCAGTTTGTTCGACTTGTGCAAATACATTGGCAGGTTGGTTACGAAAATCGCCGAAGCATAAGTCGATGCCTTTTGGAGTGCCAGTAATATGGCGTGAACCGACAAATCACGCTACTGCTTGACAAATATCCATGGTTTCACTTTTAAAACTAGAAAGTCTGTGGTTTATCCAAATATTTAATCGGTTTCGAAACCAGTGCCTCATGATCCAATCACGTGTCCGATCCCAGTTCCACCAGAACATATCCGTTGGACGTGAATGAACCATCAGAAAGTGATAGGTATCATAGTTTACCTGCTTTAGAAACTAATTCTGACTCGGATTATATACCGGTGAATGATGGTGTTCACTTAATTAACCATTCAGAACTTTCAGATCTAATACGTGATCTCGCTCTTACCAAAGGACAAGCGGAATTACTCGGTTCGCGACTCAAAGAATGGAATCTTTTAGCGCCCAATACTCCGATATCTAAATTTCGTCATAGACACAGAACTTGTTCAATACTTTGAGACGGATGATGACATTTGCTATTGCAAAGATGTACACGGTCTAATGGTGCACCTCGGTCATGAGCACATAGTCAACGAATGGCGACTATTCATCGACTCTTCCAAGACTAGTCTAAAAGCCGTGTTATTGCATAACGGAAATTTATTTTCATCAATTCCAGTCGCCTACTCTGTTCATATGAAAGAAACTTATGACAATATGGCTATACTTTTGGCAAAAATAAAGTACAATGACTACCAATGGCGGATTTGTGGAGACCTAAAGGTCATTGCAATTCTCACGGGCTTGCAGACTGGGTATACTAAATGTTGTTGCTTCCTATGTGAATGGGACAGCCGCAACAGACAGGAACATTATGCAAGAAATGTGTGGCCTATCAGGGATCGTATGCAGCTCGGGAATAAAAATGTAATACACGAGCCATTAGTTAACAAAGACAGCATCATTTTACCACCGTTACATATAAAGTTGGGCTTATGAAGAATTTCGTAAAAGCGTTACATAAAACGAGCAAAGCTTTTACTTAACTTCGAGAAAAGTTTCCGCAAGTTAGCGATGCAAAGATAAAAGAAGGTATCTTTGTAGGACCTCAGATTAGGAAAGTTATTGCAGACAAACAGTTCGAGAACTTGTTACATGGTAGTGAACTTCGCGCATGGATGGCATTCAAATCGATCGTCGATAACTTTCTGGGAAATCACAAATCTGTCGACTATGTGCATATTGTTAAGCAGTGCATAGATGCATACAGAATTATGGGCTGTAACATGTCCCTCAAAATCCATTTGCTCGATTCGCATCTTGACTTTTTCCCTGACAACCTTGGCGAAGTCAGCGATGAACATGGAGAACGATTCCATCAAGATATCGCTGTAATGGAGTCACGTTATCAAGGACGGTGGAGTGTGACCATGCTTGCCGATTATTGTTGGATGCTTCATCGCGATGTACCACATGCCATTCGCCGACGACAGTCGACTGCAAAGAAATTCAAGCCTACATAACTGTTACACTTCTTGTACGAATGATGTTGTAATACTGTATGCATTGTTAAAAAAATTCAATTGCGTATTTCTAGAGATCCCGACCTGATAGAGAAAAACGGTTTGCAGATTTAAAAACAGCGCATTAAAATCGACCAGAAAAACATAGAAATGTTAGAGAAAGGAAAAAAAAAATTTTTTTTGTTAGCCAGTGTAATAATAATAATAATAATAACTAAACACTGTCAGATAATACGAATACAAAGTTTATTGTCAAAGCAGTGAAACGAGCATCATAACAATTACATAAATATACCTGAAGCTACATCATAAAGATACTTCGAGATGGCAGAAGAGATATATATATATATATTGTCGTAATTTTTATCTGAGAGAGTTCTGATGGATATTGGTCCCTTTAGAGTGTAGAATGATAGTGAAGGCTCTGTGAGAATAAGGATTTAAGAAAGTGAGGTAGTAGATTCACAAGTGCTGGGAAGAGTAAGGACAGTCTCATGTACGACAATATTTGTCTCTCAAAACTACTCCTACCACCCTTCTGAACAAACAATTGTTTGCCAGTTCCAGTCAATCAGGCGCTCACACCGATTTGGTGATTCTGACGCACAACGATAACGAATATGGGGATGTTGGGTTTGGCCAGCCGACACCAATGCTAATAAAGTGTTTATACCTTTATTATCATAAAATCAGATCACAAATAATTATCAATTTACATGAAGAAATCAAGGTTACAAAATACAAAAATGACAAGGGGGAAGGGGGTTTTGAGGAGAAGTATCCAATACACCTTTCCCGCTTGTATTTACTAACAGAAAAGACCCGGTCCCAAAGACAGGGGGGGTGGTGATGATGATCAGAGATAGGCAATTTAACCCAACGGTAAATTTATTACTCTGAGACAAGGTGTTACAGTAATGAGGGGGTAGAGGAAAAGCTAGGGTTCTCAAATGATTCCCTTTATTCAACAAATATTACGGGAGGGGGAAATAAACACAGTTACTCAAATCCCGCTAGGAGAAATCCCGTTTACAATGAATACAGTACGCCTTAATACTAGGTCGAACTAATTATAAGGCAAAAAGATCAAATCTCCTTTCATTCAAAAAAAAAAAAAAAAAAACACGCGTGGGCTGGCTAGCACACAGCGGTAGTCACACACAACAGACTTAGCTAAATGGTGAATTCTGGCACTTCATTGGAAA